>CAHIKZ030001335.1:6487500-6705000 GCA_903632075.3 Acanthosepion pharaonis
TATATTACTGATAATAATTTTTTCTTCAAAATTTAATTGTTGGTAAAAAATTGTTTAGAAAAATGTATTGCTGGTATTAAAACCTATTTCTACACTTTCATAGTGTTTTGACCCCTGTTTGGAAATTAACTATTTGCTATTAGATTGGTCCTTAACAGGTGCTACCACTCCGGGGTCAGGGTGGACCTGGTAGCAACAGAAATTAAGGGATAGTTCCACACTCCTCAAAACCTGTTCAAAGGCCTTGCTGTTGGACGTAGTTTATCGTTTTACCCAGGATGCGAATGTAGTTTATCGTCTTACCCAGAAAGTTTTTTTTAAACAGGTTTACTTAGTCAATAAAATGACTTTAAAATAGTTGAAACAAGTAGATTTATTTAGACAGGCTTGGTGTTAGTGCCATAAAGCGGTACAAAAACACTGCAAGCGAGCTTGTTTCTCACTGGGTGCAGTAGGATGAAACCCGTTTTCTAAAGTGTGGCTCATTTGAAAAATGTGATGTTTGTGAGTCTCATAAGACGTCGGCCAGGAAGACTATAATGCCAGATCAAAGGGTTAAACGGAGAATGAAAACTGGTGATAAAGAGGATGTATACTAATGTGACTGTGAAAAAGTGAAAGTAAAATAGAGTGAGTGTGGGAGAGATTAATAGAAAGAGAGAGTTAGAGTAAAAAAGATAAAGACAGAGGGAGAGAAAGAAAAAGAGAGATTGAGAGAAATAGGAAGGGAAGAGAGAGGAAGTGAAAGTGGTGAGGAAAAAGAATGTGGTAGAAAGGAAGAGAAAGAATCTGTCTACATTCTGTGCCATGTGTCCTTGATGGCGTTGTACACTCCGGCCTTCTTCAGGTGGTTGGAATGTCAAACTGAACCTTTCATTTCGCTGGGGTAAATTGTTCTAGTTCCACGTGCCATGTCCTCAACGACACATGACACTGTGGATAAAGGCGTCAGTTAGATCCAGTGACAGGATCCAAAGAGTGTGCGTTCAATACCTGGTTAAGGCGGTGGAGAACTTGGAGAGGGGAATTAACAGGAGATAACTGATAACTGACATCCATTAGACATGGCACGTGGAACTAGAACTCTCTGCCCCAGCGAGCGAAATAAAGGGTTCATTTCAACATTCCAAACACCTGAAGAGGGCCGGAGCGTACAACGGCCGAAACGTTGTAACAAATATGGCAACAAAGATAAGAATGAATCTGAACAATGTAAATAGTGAAGAGAAAGAAGTAGTGAAAGAGGAGTAGAAAGATAAGTAGTAAAAGGTAGAGAGAAAGAGTGGGAAAGGGGGAAGAGAGAGTGAGGACAAGATTGAAATAGAGTCAGTAGGAGAGAGCGGAGGAAAGAGAGAGAGAGAAAGAGAGAGAGAGAGAAAGTGAGCTAGTGAGAGGAGAATGAGAGGAAGAAAGTAAGAGCGATAATGAATTTCCACTTTTGTTATGACATGACTAAACATTCCCACCTATAATTAATTATCACCAAATAGTTTTAAATTGTAATAGCTTTCGAAATTTTGTAGAAATACAATAGATTTTGTTTCTGTATATCTTTTTGGTCTCAATTCTGTCATCAAGGAGGGGATTACAATTGAAAAATGTGTCTAAATTTCAGACTCTTCATGAAAGATTGCAATATCACGAAGACAGAAACCAAAAGAATGCATCGTATCAAAACAGGTCTTGGATATTACGTTCTATATGAATTATCGAGTTGAAGCCAAAAAATCTGGATAATTCAGTACGACTCGAATTCGTAAAATCATTAAAAGAAAAAAGCGCAAAATATTGAACAATAAAGTTGTAATCTGTCGTTTTCGACAGATTAGGCAAAGTGTATGTGACTTCTGAGCCTCGACCTCAGCACAAATGACCTGCGATCGTAACATTCAAAGGTTAATAGCACAAGGAAAATGAAAAATTGGAGCGAAGTAGATAATCGCTAGTCTTTTTTCATGTGACATTTTTGTTAGCGGAGGGTTGAAAATGACGTCACTGGTACGTGAAGGCGGGAAAAAAATAAAATGTTGGTAATTGCGTTCAGTGAGATTTTGATGCTTTGAAAGTTATCCAAATTTAATTGCCTGGAATACAATCTATCTATCTATCTATCTATCTATCTATCTATCTATCTATCTATCTATCTATCTATCTCAGTCTGTTTATTATCTATCTATCTATGTCAGTCTGTTTCTTTTTATCTATCTATCTATCTATCTATCGTTAAAGATGTCTGTTAATTCACTTTATCTTGCCTGGATTTTCGTTTCATATTGAACTCCATTGACTCTCATCAGATGTACATTCAGATCAGAATCATCAAATAATCCCCCAATATACGTCGATATATTGAGACTGACCCATAGCCTATGGTATTTGACTAATTCTTTGTCTGTGGAGCCAAGTAACATGATTGCTGCTACTGTCTGGTCAGGTAAGATTGGTCCGAGAAATTCCTCTCTAAAGTGCCCCCATGTCCATACTTTTAGGATTATTCGTATCTATCTATCTATCTATCTATCTATCTATCTATCTATCTATCTATCTATCTTGCTCTGTTAATATCTATTTCAATCTATCCATATCTATCTATCTTTTATGTACATATATGAGGTTTTAATATTCAGATGTGTATATTTATATTCTAATCATAATTCCACTTTTATAATTAGAAGTAAATAATTTGTGCACATGTATGTATGTTATTTTAACCTGTCTATTTCATAATATATATATATATATATATATATATATATATATATATATATATATATATATATATATATATAATTGAATATTCTAATACTTTTATTATTGCATTTATAACTTAATCTAGTATTTTCCTAGTGTGTTTACTCATATGATATCCATATATATGTCAGCTGTCAATATACCACATAACACCTTTGAGCGCTTAGCCTTGGAGCGGGTAGAATGGAAATCAACGTGTTTTAGTGGCCTCAGCAGTTTTCAATCTGCTTGTCTGAATCATCTTCAAGAAGCGAGAGCAAGATAAATCATCTTCAAGAAGCGAGATCAACAGATAAAAGGCCTCAGAGCGTTGACTTCAATGTTCACTTTTATATACGCTCTATCGCTGATATTGAGCACTTTAGCCCATAAGTATAGCACACCTTAAAACTATATTTCTTCATATAGATATAAAATGCTCTGTTTATATTAAACAATATTAAACAACATTTACCGAATAATAAACAGTATTAAACAACATTTGCCTAAATGTCCGAGAAAATTTCATAGAAAGTATTCCTTCTCCGACAGGATTCGAACCTCTGTTCTATACGGAACCGTAGTTTGACCTGACGTGCTCTTAATCGATCGAGTCGCAGAGAATCGTTCGATTAGGCTTTAAGGCTTTTTCAATCTATATATATATATATATATATATATATATATATATATATATATATATATATATATATATATATATATATATGCGTGTGTGTGTATACCTATAATAATTTACATTTGTCATTGGTTAATAATTCTATTATAGTTTGTTTTTTATTTTATCTAGATGTGAATATTTAGATTTAGATTTTAACTTTACCTTCATAACGTGAAATTAATAAATGGTGTTGATGCGAGTGTGTTTTTTTTCTGTTTATTTTACATATAAAACTGATTTTTGTACTTACGTTTATTTGAAATACAAAATCTATAAAAAAAAACCCAAAAAAACAATCCACGTATAAAATATGTACCGCCTCATCATTGCGATAAGCGGATATATTTAACAAAATTAAAATTACGTAACGGTCAGTCTTAACTCAGCACCTGAACACTGCGTTGTGCATGAAACTCCGACACGTGCTACCGGCGAGGAAAAAATGTATATTTATTAAATAGCAGAAATACTCGTTGTTGCCAAAACTGTACTATGTTTTTGAAAGATATTAATTAAAGTGTATTGAACATATAATAATAAATGACTGTTAACATTCATGAAGGTTGTACAGCTGTATTCATCCAGGTAGCACAATAGAAAGGATTGACAGTTTTCATGTAGAATAAAGAAGTGCTTCCTGCAGGCCAATATCGTTATGGTTGCATATAATCTTCTTGTCTGTGATCTCTATATTTTGCACTATAAAAAAGCAATCATCGCATATATAACTAAATAAAAGATTGAGAACAACTATAAACATATGCAAATTTCAATATTTATTTAATTATTACAACAAATATCAATAATAAGAAAAATATAATATTACAGTTGTAATGACACAAGTACGCAGATGTAGGCTTTAAGAAAGTTTTATTCAACTACGAATACAAGGTTCGCCTATAGTGTCCTTTTATAGTCCCAGTAAAGAGAAAGAGCTCCCTCAAAGAGGAGAGTAACAAAACAAGAGGAGACCACTCATGATTATTCATAACAATAGTATTGTTTATTTTCAGTCTAATATATTCAGTTACCTGATTGCTGTATTCCGTCGAGTATTCATTCTGAGTCTCCTTTCCTTTACTTCTGGAGTCTCAGATTGTTTGACAGCTGCAGTCTTCTGACTATCAATATTACGTCTTACTTGAGTTTCTTGTTGATTTTCAGACTGTCGTGATGCTGCCTTCTGTTGAGCATTTAATGTACGTCTTCTGTCAGCTTCACTGGTCGACATTGTGAACCAGTCGAATAGCGGAAATTGTGAACTGGACTTATCTTATTCTTGACGACAGATAGCCCGTCTTTGGCATGCAGGACCTCGATTTGAGAGAAAACGAGTACACACTGAAACTAGGGTATTTTAGACATATAGAACAGGTGCATCCAGCGTGCTTTTTGATCTATAAAGGACGGGCTCAGTAGAAATGAGTGTGTGATCTTTTGACAGTTGAATTGCTACTAGCTTTACGGTGTTGGCGGAGAGAATACACCGTCCCAGTGGTAAGTAGGTCTCCCCGTCAAAAGAAACCTTTCATCTTTGTTGTATCTCACAGCTTCTTAATTTTTAGACTGTCTTCCTGCTGCAGTCCTCCGTTGAGCATGTAATCTTCGTCTTAGATCCGCTTGTTCTTGACTTTGTGATATTCGTGAAGCTGCATGCCTTTCTGCGTCCGTCTTATCTCCTTCTCTTGCTCAACTGAACATCTGTTTCTTCTGTTCTTTCTCTTTTCTTCGGCTGGGATTGTTTAGGTGGTCGAAAACGGAACATTTTGGGATGCATTGTAGAAAGGGTGTAGCCTAATTATGAATAGCAATAGTCAGCCGGCAGAACAGATATCTGAAAGATATAGAGCTGTTTAGGTTTAGTCATTATAGGATAAACGATTTTATAAAGACTACAAGTAAATTCTGAAGTTGGGTATTAATGAAATTTTAGTTATTGTATAGGTTCAAGTGATGCCTCCTTAGTCCAAAAGAGACAAAATTTATGGAAAAACTACACTAGGATCCATATTAAATGAATCATTATATAAGATTGAAACAATAGCTATTGTGTAGGTTATAGGAAACTCAGGTTTGCGGTCTGAATCTTATGTTCGGATGCAAAGATGAAATGAATGTAAAAAGATGGTATATTTTAAATTTTATTTAAATCAATGGAAACCATCTTTTCGAGGCGGGGATTTGTGCACCCCTGGAGCACCAGTTTTTAAAATAATGTAAATATATAGTCTATGTCATTACGTGTCATACATAGAATGTCTTTCAAATTTTATAAGAATGTATTTAATGGCTGTGTTGTTTATAGTTTTAGGGGACTAAGACCCCGCCCAATTTACTCATTCGGAATCTATATAAATACTTTGAGAGCTTGCTTCAAATATATAAACGTGACTAAAACATATAGCCCTATGATAAAAGAAAACTGTGATAATATAGGCTCAAATACATAAGTTATAGACTTCCAAAATTTTCAATATAGGAAGGTTAGTTCCCATTAAGGTGTCTTGATATTATTGAAATTGTCTGATATTGTGATTATAGGGATTATTTCAGGTCATCTACCCAAGTTTAAATTTCATTTAAACCGTAAACAAAAAATATCGAGGCGGGGTTGTGCCTCCCCGGGAACCTCCTTTGATCAAAATAATATATACTTATACATCGCATATTACATCCACTCTCATGCCGGAAATCTGTTAGAAATTTAATAAAAATCTGTCCAAAGATACATTTATTTTCTAGCTTCTGCTCCATTTGCCCCACCCGAAAATAAATCAAACACACTCCCTTTTATGCCTACTATCTATGTTTCAAATTTAATGAAGATTGAAGTAGTTTTTCTTCATATATATGTACAGACAGATAGATACACAGGAAGACACACTGACGTTCATCTTTCTTTATATATATATATATATATATATATATATATATATATATATATATATATATATATATATATATATGTGTGTGTGTGTGTGTATCTCTATCTATAAAAGTCAGGAGGTGTGTGTCCGTGTAACGAATGCACGGCCGCAATTTTCGACGGATTTGCACCAAAATTTATATGCACATGGCCCAAGTTAGCGGGAAGGCCAAGGCCGACATTGCATTCCCAACTCCCATCGATAGTGGAAATAATCGATTTTTTCATGCTTCTACGGCAGTTTTCATGTAGTTTGCGGCCATTTTGTACTGGCCTGAGTGATAGCCAATAGCTGGCTGCCACGAATAGGCAGGAAGATTCTATTGGCCAGCGTGAGAGCCAACAGCTGACTGACACGAATGGTAACTAGCATGCTAGCATGCAAAAAAAAAAATAGATAGCTGCATTCGTCACAAGTGGGAAAAATTTAAATCTGCATGGGTCTTTACTCCAATTGGCTCATTCGCTTGCTTAAACTCAACGTTGATTCTGATTCCGCAGAACTGGGATGGGTGTGAAAAAGTATTTGTTGTTAACATTCTTTTTTCATTCGGTTTTTCCAGTTACGAGTCCTTTTTTAAAGCTGATCGTTTTGTGTTCATTTTGTTTAGTTCTTTTTTCGTAACAGATTTAATGTTTAGTATAGAGCTTAGAAAAAATTCGCAGCGTGAGATAGGCAAGAAGTAAAGCATGTAGCAACATCAGCACGGTAAAGGACACTCCTTTAAAGGCAAGGAAAGGGCAAAGATATTTTAAGTCAAGTGATAGCGATTGCTGTATGAGTTGTACGATTTTTGAATCAATCATGGGCAACGCCGAGCCATACTGCTAGTATATATATATATATATATATATATATATATATAAGTGAACATCTGACGATTGCATATAGCATGAAACAGACTGTCGCCTCTAAGTGTTGACTTCTATGTTCACTTTTATATTTACACACGCTCTATCTCTGATATTGAGCACTTTATCCCATAAATATAGCACACCTTAAGACTATATATATATATATATATATATATATATATATATTAGCAGTCTTTAGAAATATATAGGTAATAGTTTATTTCATGGGATCAGGGTCCCATCTCTTCAAACCAAAAATTTTACAACAATAAATGGTTTTAAATTTACCCCCACCCCATGTCTAGTTCTCTTTATCATTCTCTTCCCACTAAAAAAAAAATTATTTTGAAATCTGTCTTCCCCTTTGAACATTGAAAGTCAACACTTACAGGCGACAAGCTGTTTCATGCTAGACGCAATCGTCAGGCCACTATTTATATATACGGGCCAGTGTTGTATTGTGGGTAGTCTATTTTGGCGTTTATTTTACCGGAAGTCGTTTATTTGTTTGTTAATTTATTTGGATTTAATTATGTTGCCTGTCATTATTTATTTTTATTTTTTATTTATTTTATTTTTATTTTTTATCTTATATATTTATTTTTTATATTATTTTTATATTATTTTTTAAGTAGTAAAAATTTGTTTATATTGCTTCTTTAATGGTTTTCTTTTGATTTGGGGAGAAAATTAAAGCTATTTATTCAATTTTGGGATTCATTGTTGTAGTTTATTCTAACTATTATTTTGGCGGAAACCGTTTTTAATTTGTTTATTGCTTCGTGTATTTATTTGGATTGATTATTTTTATTTGTTTTTTTTTTACTAACGGTTAATTTTAGTAATTTGTTAGTTTATTTATTTGGATGAATTTAGATTAATTTATTTTACTTGTTTTTTATTAATTATTATACTGTATATTTTATTTATTCTTTTCGGTTTTCGATTTTTATTTAACGTAGAATTTTTTTATCTTTATATAACAGTTATAGCTATGTTTTTAGTCCAATTTTGGGGTTGATTTTTATACTGTAACTAATATTTTGGTCATAATGGTTTGTTAATTTGTTTATTATTTATTTTATTTATTTGGGTTCATTGATTTTGTTTTTTATTTATTTATTCTATTTCGTCTATTCTAACGGGTGTGATTTGGTAATTTGTTTGGGTTAATCTATTTTACTTATTTTATTGTCATTTTGCTTATTTTTTTTTTTTTCTCAGTTTACGATTTTTAAGTAACGTAGTAAAAATTTGTTTTCATGTCTGCATTTTGAGATGTGCTCTGATCTTTTATTTAATAATTTATTTTGGTCTGGGAAGGTAATGATAGCTATTTTTTCCTCCAAGCAAAGTTTGCAAGTTTTTGATTAGTTGTTGTAGGCTGATGATCTTTTCCTTATTTTCCAAGATATTTTTGGTGTGATGTGCGTTTCCCAGATATACTTAGAAAGCATATATATGAAATAAATTTTGCATAATTAGCTGCAAGTTAATGACGTCTTCATCTAGCTAATGTATTACCATTATGTGGAAGGTATTTCTGGAAAGCATATATAGGAGTTAATTTTGTCGGAACCTGTAGAAAGAAAGAAAGAAACTTCAGTCATTCAGAGCCCTTAAGGTCAACGCAGGTGTCCCCCAGGGGTTGCTCCTCGGACCAACTCTCTTTTTGATTTACATAAATCATCTGCCTTAGAATAAATATATAATATTGTATGCACCTATGCCGATGATACGACTAAATACGGACGCACCTCTAAAACTCTCAATGGCCAGAGATTGATGACCCCTCTTCCGATCTTGAACAAAGGACCCAATGGGATAAAAACTGACTGGTTACATTCAATTCCTCAAAGACCAAGATAGTTACGTTCCATCATCGCCGATCTAACCCTGAAATACCACTAATCAAGATGGATGGGGTTCCTCTCAGGAAAGCACCGTGCCTTGAAAGACTATTGGGCCTCAAACTCACACCTGACCTCAAGTAGAACTCGTACATACAATCCGTTGGTCCCTGTACTGCTCCAGTAAGTACAAGACTCCTTCTGCTATTCTCTACCTTTAGATCAGGCCAGTATAGGCGTATAGAGATAGTATTGACTATGTTTTAGCATAGCATAAGTCACAGTGACCACTACTACAACATGAAATATAAGAGGTGGACATAATTTGTTTAGGACTTTTCTTTATATATGGGATGTTTCTTGTAGGGAGATCTTCTGGTCACATTGTATGTTTATTATTATTATTATTATTATTATTATTTCCTTGCATTTCTGTTGTATACACATTTCTTTCTGACTCTCAAACAGAAACCTTGGCGACTGATCTCTCTTCTGAACTTGAACAAACGACCCAATGGGAGAAAAACTTGGGTTACATTCAATGCCTCGAAGACCAAGCTAGTTACGTTCCATCATCGCCGATCTGACCCCGAACTACCACCAATCAGGAGAAACAGAGATCCTCTCGGGGAAGCACCGTGCCTTGAAAGACTGTTGGGCCTCACAGCCGACTTCAAGTGGAATTCGTACATAAGGATCCATTGCAAAGGATGCAGGTAAAATCGTCGACTTTCTGTGCCGTTCTAGTAAGTACCAGACACCTCTTGTTATCCTCTACAGTTAAAAGTGCCAGATCAGGCCAAAAATAAAGTACTGTTGTCGCATTTGGGCAGGAGTTGCCCAGACCTTACTCTTAAGCCTCGATAGAGTCCAAGAGCGTCTCCTAGCCCTTGTGGGTGACAAATTATTCCCCACCCTCCAACCTCTCTCACAGTTCTCCGAAGAACTACATTCCTTGGTCTCCCCGATGAAGGCCTTCACAGTAAGTTTTTTACTCTACATAAATGAACTGTTTAAGAATGTACTTAGATTATTTGTAAACATCTATGCTGGTGATCGTCTATATATGGGGTTACCTATAAAACTCTCGATTATCACAGATTGGCGACTGAACTCTTTTCCGATCTTGTACAAACTACACAACGGGTTAAAAACTGGCTGGTTACATTCAATACATCAAAGACTAAGCTATTTACATTCCATCATCACCTATCTGACCCCGAACTATCACTAATCAGGTTGAACGGAGGTCCTCTCTAGGAAGCACCGTGCCTTGAAAGACTGTTGGGTCTCAAACTTACACGACCTCAAGTGGAATTCGTACATACGTTCCATTGCTAAGGATGCAGAGAAAATGACCGTCTTCCACTACCGCACCAGTAAGTATCTGACTCCTCCTGTTATCCTTTACCTTTACATGAGCCAGATCAGACTAAAATGGAGTACTGTTATCATATTTGGGCAAGAGCTTCCCAGAACTCACTCTCAAACCTTGATAGATTTCAAAAACCTCTCCGAGCTCTTGTGGGTGACGAATTATTCTCCACCCTCCAACCTCTCTCCCACAAGCATGGTGTGGTAAGCCTCTCACTGCTCTTCCGCTACTTCCACCGAAAGTGCTTCGACGAACTACATTCCCGCCGAGACAAATCTTCACAGTAAGAATACGCCATGCCACATAATAGCAAACCATCCATATTCTCTCCGTATCTCATCGTTGAGAAGTAAGTTCCACTCGAACGGCTTCTTCCCTCGAACCACCGTTCCGTGGAACCGACTCCCAATACCCGATCATTACAATCTTAACCTGTTCAAGACTAGTGTTAACCACTTCCACTCCTATACATACAAACGAAATCCAAATGTAACACTCTACCTCGAGTGGCCCAACAGCCTTGTAAAGTGTGAACCGTACTATAAAATAAAAAAAAATAGATAGATATGTACAGAAGTCGAAACCATTTAATATACAGGTTGCGATAGGTAAATTGTCGCTATTTTATATTTATAATTTCGCGCATGCGCGTTGTTTGTTTCTGATTTTGTCGACTGAAATGTATAGTAGGGTTAGTTTTAATCATAGACTATGAGAATAAGAGCACTAATTTGGAAACGGCATGCTGTACTGCTTGGCATTCGTTCCGTTGGCTCCAATACAAACATTTCAGGGTGTTTAGGTGTCAATATGAGGACCGTGCAGAGATTCGGAAAGAGTTGAATGAGTCTAATGGTGATTACGAAGTTACGGCAACTCATAAAACTCATTCTGCTAAGAAAAGAGCTCCCGGATTTGTCGGTGAGGGTCTTCAACTCGACACACAGGCCTGCATCAGTTGCCTTGAGGAATTAGTGTTGTCTTGAGTCAAGTGGGTTGCTGCTGGAAGTCTCTATGTCTAGCAACATGACTTTGCATCATGCTACACAAGAGGAAAACCCAGTCATGGCTGTCAGACAACTTCAGCGACCGCATCACCTCTTATCTCTGGCCATCTAACTTCCCAGATTTCAACCCCCTTGATTATTATGCTTGGCGCGCAGTTTCATTGTAACACCAAAGATGAACTGAAGTCAAGGATTATGGCAGTATTCATTGACTTAAAAAAGGAGATCATCCAGAAGAGTTGCAGGAGATCCCGAAGTCGTCTGGAGGCCGTGGTTGAAGTCAATGGCGATTTCATTGAATAAATTTGCTGTTTTAAATAAAATAAAATAAATAATAATAAATCTATGTCAAGTTATTTTTGGGTAATCTTGGTAAATATATCTGTTAAAAAGAGATGTCAGTGTTATTTTCATTTTTGCGTAATTTAGACGGCAATTTATCCATCGCACGCTATACAATTGATACTTTGTTACAGAAAATTGCTATTGGTGTGAATAGACAATTTGTTCATTGATCTTTTTGTCTAAGCGAAACGACTATGAAATAAAGCCAGTTAGAATGGAAGAAAATCTTTCGCCACTAAAAAATGTCCGTCCTTTTTCTTTCAGCTTTATTTACCTTCATACTCTGAACCTAACCTCAATTGCGATCCAAATGGAATTTAGATTCGTGATCAGCAAGCGAAAGGGGGAAAAAACACAACTCTTTTGTCTTTCATTCGCAGTAATCGAAGGTCGATCCAAGGCGAACTTTTATTATGACTTCCTCATAATTTATATTGTGATGCACGAATTGATACTTTTTATAGCGAGATTCAGCATATGATGACTTCGTTGTTTCCATTTGCCTTGTCATTATTTTTCCATTGGAGAAACAGTAATAACTATGAACTGGCAGAAACCTGATATTGACTCACTATCTATCTATCTGTTTCTTTCTTTCTTTCTTTCTTTTTCTTTCTTTCTATGTCAGGCTGTTTCTATCTATCTCTTTTCTCTCTCTCTCTCTCTCTCTCTCTCTCTCTCTCTATATATATATATATATATATATATATATATATATATATATATAATTTAATCTGGCACACCGAATCAACAAATATATGATATTATACAGAATTAACGGATTAATTTTTCACATCCCCACCTCACACCGTCTGATTGGAGATCACTGACTTAATCCGCCCCGGACCAAAGAGATTTAAAATGTCTATCATCAGTTGAAATCAAATCAAATCAGATGAATAGAATATTCTCCTCTGTCCTTTGTAGTATTTCTTGGGGTACTGGCGTTATTGGGCAGCGCCCAACTCCCCTTCCAGTAACATCGTGCAGATTTTACTGTGTAACTTGATAATTACAGAAGCAGTTCAAACCTTATTCTCCATAGTTCATATTTTTTTTTAATTATTCCTGCTAAAATGTTGCCGATGGGTTGCCGACTTAAAAAAAGAAGAAGAAGTAAAAGCAGTAAACGGAAGACTATTTTTTTTCAGGCCGGAAGTATCATGATTCTCCACATATTTTTTCTTGCTACCTGGGAACTACCATGAATTCACAGGAAAGATAGAACGGTTTTCGTTGTCTTTTCTATGATTTACAATTCAAAGTTTTCCTTCTCTTGGACTGGTTGTCACACAAGCCAAGAGACCTCTGTATGTTATTTAACCTATAGCTGGGAATATGGAAAAAAGTGATAGGTTCATGCCTTTCCGAGAGCTAACGTAACAGTCTACCCAGAAATTTAAACTCAGTTCGTCAATTATATTTTCCGCCACGATATCCATTACAAACATAGATCAAGAAAAGAAAATGTCTTTGGACTTAGCGGAACCAGGCTAAGCAATAACTGAGCAGTACTAAAAATAAGAACTAGACGAGATATGCCTAGTAATTTTGAGTTCAATCCCTGGGCCGGGCAGTGTGTACTTGGACTTAGCGGAAACAGGCAAAGCAATATTTGAGCATTACTAAAAATAAGAACTAGATGAGATATGCCTAGTAATTGTGAGTTCAATCCCTGGGCTAGCGGAAACAGACTGAGCAATAACTGAGCATTACTAAAAATAATGTGAAAACTAGGAATTCAATTTTTTATATAAATTGAAGGTCTCCATAATGTGACACTATTTATGTTGCTAGAAAGAAAGAAGAAGAAAAAGAAGAAAGAAAAAGGCGAGAATTAAATTTAGGTGATAAGAAGCCATCACGAAAAGGACACTAAGCGATGTTATTTTTTTTTCTAACAAAGAAAAGTGCTAAAGGTTTTTATTCTCATTAGCGAGGAAGGTAAGGTCGCGGATGTGTCGGATTTAATTTAATTTATGACGGCGCACCGAATGGTGAAAATTTCAGATCGGCGAGTGGCCTACGAAACAGAAACTGGGAGATAAAAATTAATTGGGTCGCGAAAAACGAAAATGTCCATGATTCGAAAATGGCTATGATACGAAAATTATTTTATCAGGAATAATTAACGCCAGAATGCGATCTCATCGGATGACCACCCACTTATTTGGCGAAGGTCCCGGGTGATGAATTCCAGGTGACATTTAGGATAAGAATTGCGATTAAGGGACCACACTACGAAAGAAAAGAAAGAAAAGAAAAAAAAAGAGATAATTTTTTTTTTTGAGCAAGATTTTTTTAAACCGAGGCCAGTCTGGCCACACCCACACTGCTGGGTGCCCATTGGATGAATGCTAGCGTGAGCGACAGGCGAAGGTAATCATGTGAAGAAGGAGGGGAGGCATGTTGACCCCCCCTGAAAGGATCGGTATGAGATGCCACTGTGAGAGTGAGGGGAAACCCGTTGACACCCTCTGAGGGTATGGTGAGATACCAATATGAGAACAGAAGAAGGTGGACGGAAGACTTCCAAAAATGGAAAATAATAAATTTTCCTGACCGAAAACAAAGAAGTAGATTGTGGATTTAGAATTATCAAGGAACCTCAAACCCCGACAAGCCCACTCCGGTTTTGGTCGGCGTCCATATAAGCAGAGTCGCAGCGAGTGAAAGGCAGTTCCAGTTAAGTTCCAGTTGAGTTGGCAGTTCGAGTTAAGTTCTCAATTCGCAGCTGAGTTGGATTGAGTTGGGCCCGCCTCGCAGGAACCTGACTGAAAGATTCCACGCAAATTACGACCTCAATTTCTAACCAAGAACAATTTATTTTTGAAGAACGACTTAGACTCACACCACCAAAACAAGTTTTACGAATATCGCCTGAAGATACAGCAAGAACCAGTTTCTTAAAGAATAAACAACTTAAGATGTTAAGACTCGCCTAACAAACATAAAGTGTCACGAATCCATATAGCGGTTTGGGAGAAAGACGCTGTCCTGTATTTCGCAACCAGATATAAAATATTGTTATCCTTTTTAACATATTTGAACTTTTCGAGTTATTATTTTATTTTCTTTTACATATACTTGTGCAGTATTGCCCTTGTTCGGACCCGACTTGCATTACGGCCCGGCGACTGATTGATTTCGTCTACCTATGATCAAATCACAACGTGGGTAGGTTAGACTAGAAATCAAAGCAGTTACTTCGGTAACCAGACGTTGGAGGCGAGCTGGGAACGACAAGGCTGATACCGAATCTAAGCAGATTTCCATCCGAATCAGCAAAAGGTTAGAACGTCACAATAACCTATATTTCAGTATCACTTCTTGAATCGTACCCAGCGTAGTAAAAGATGGCTTAACTTGGGGCAATGGTTAGAAGATCATAGGCGAGCAATAACTGAGCAGTGTCAAAAATAAGAACAAGACAATATATCCGTAGACCTGGGATAATATAAAGGGTTCAGTTCGGAATTCATTGTAGGTTACTCAGATCGACATATACCTGATGAAGGCTGGAGGAGACAACGGTCTAGATGTTCTGATAAAATAATCCGCATATAAATAGTGATGATAATGGAGGCACGGTGGAGTAACAGGTAGCGGCTCGGATTGATAAATCGGAGAGCCGAGTTCGAATTACATCCATTACATTCACTTACGGGCTAATACTCTTAGGAAAGGTATGAATTCTCTTCTTCTTGCCCAAGCTATGGGTAAATAGCAGGACAGACTGGATTCTATAGCCTGGGATGGCAACTGGTCTAGGAGAAGGATCGTTTGGGGACCTTTGTTGCACACGGTGTATCTCTGTATTCAGCTCTTCAAAAATTGTGGTTGGTTCTGCAGAAAACGATCACCACTATGATCAAATCATATGTGCAGGTTGTCTGGCTACTAGTTAGTAATAAAATAGTTGAGAAAGGTATGAATCCTCTTCTTCCCCCCAGCTGTGGTTAAATAGCAGGACAGACCGGGTTCTATAGTCTTGGATGGCAACTGGACTACCGCAGAAAGAAATGGCTAATGCGGGAAAAAAATCTGCTTCTTCAGTCATGTATCGAAAGATACATGATCGCCTAAGCGTGTATCACGCATGGCACATAACTGACTGAAATAATGATAATTCCTTATTCCAGAAATTCAAACAGAATATGTTCTACTTAATTAGTGAAGATGATAATATTGACGACACATAATAAATAAATCCCAATTTTCACTTACTGATACTTTTCTTATATTTCTGAAGAATTCCTATTTCTTACCACTACTAGATTGCTGATTGCCATTTTCCATTTGAAATATTTCCAGAATACAAACCACTTATCCAAATTTCCGTCCTTATTGCGTTCTTGCATGAAAAGTGTAATAAAATAGATTTGTCCTAAGGCAAGGGTTAATAAACTATGAACACTAATGGGTATGTCCCAATCCTCATAAATACGTTGGGCATTATTGCAAGTGTGTGTCTGTGTGTGTGTGTGTGTGGGGGGGTTAATGTGTTCAGTAGTCTACCACTAGCAGTGGTTTACCTACTTCACGCCGCTGGCGAGTATTGTATTTTGTTGATGTTATAAAGGTTACCATTTCATATCCAACATCCGTTTTGGTTATTCCTTATTCAGTAACTATTTCGAGGTTACAACAAAATTCATACAGAAAATCATTACTGCTTTAAAATTAGTTTAATCTCTTCAAACATACCACTCCCATGGCCCTGTGTCAGACTAATATAAGTTTAATGATACATAAGTCATTTCAGAAACACTTTTCATTTGAAATTTTCTTTTAAATAATTCTCACTCAATAGAAGCCTCAAGAGACATTCAAGGTAGATAGTAAGTGATTGTGGTGGATGATAGGAATGTAAAAGGAAATAGAAGAAAATGAATTTTATGAGGATTAGGAGTATAGATAAGGATTAACCCTTTAAGAGGTTAAAATATTGTGCCCAGGAAAGCATTCAGGCGACTGTTTGTTCCACTCAGGCAGTGTTTCTCGGGAGAAAAGCTGTCTGAGTAGAACTTCCTCCTTACAAATGGTATACCGAATAAAAGCATTCACGCGTGTTTTTGTTCCACTCGGACAGTGTTTCTCGGGAGAAAAGCTGCCTGAGTTGAACTTCCTCCTTACAAATGGTATA
Organism: Acanthosepion pharaonis; assembly: GCA_903632075.3. NCBI lineage: Eukaryota > Metazoa > Mollusca > Cephalopoda > Sepiida > Sepiidae > Acanthosepion > Acanthosepion pharaonis. Next base: position 6,504,414 of record CAHIKZ030001335.1, read on the forward strand.
CCGAATAAATGTGGCCGATTCAGATCCGTGGACATTGAATGGCGGGTCCTAGATAAAATTAAAGAAGGGTTTGCATTTGCCAAAGGAATTAAATATATTAAACTGTGCAAACACAATTTAATTATAATCAAACGTTATATATTTATCGGCTCCGTAGCCTGATCTCCCATTTTTAATATCGAGATATTCCCTTATTATGAAACAGGCGACATTGCTCGATGGAAATAAGTAAACAAGTTTCGTGTTTCGCCAACAACAGAAGACATCATTACTAAGTAGATGAACTGAGGCTGCAAATATATTGATTTTAATTTTTATTTGATGCTGGATTTATTTGAATATTTTTAATTTTAATGATTTAAAAAGCAAAATTATTTCTTGCCTGCAGCGATAGTTTAAATTGCAGACATAAGAATCCAAGACTACGGATGCAGATAATATAAGTAATGCAATTGTAATATTACTTAAATATGGCCGCCATCTTCTGACGCTAGATGTGGAGTTATCTTTTTTTGGTATAAAAAGAAAAAATCGTATGCAACCGTATTTTAAACTTCTTTCATAACAATCCTAAATTACTCATGCAGAAAAATAAGCAAGACAATTACAATATTGCTTCATTAGGGTCACCATTTCTTACGATACGTGTTATATTAGTTGTCTCTGGATATTTTATAAAATTTAGTCATTTAAAAAGTATGTTTCTTTCTATACAAGGATTATATAAATTGTATACAAATAAATTTTAGACGATTCTTTCAGAGAATATAACCAATAGGATTGCTACAGATATATGTATCACTATTTCCTGACGACAAATGTAAATTAATATACCGAGGCTCTGAGATGAGAGGATTTAGTAACGCAACTGTCACTTGATAAGCAAAGAAATCTACCCGATACAAATTCTGTGTATATTCGTTTGATAGAACTAATAATCATTATGAAGCCTGGTGCTTAGAAAAGGAGTTGATAAGCAAAGGAATCGATAAGCAAAGAAATCTACCTGATACGAATTCTGTGTACATTCGTTTGATATGAGAAATAATCATTATGAAGGCTGGTGCTTAGAAAAGGAATTCAAAAGGTTTTCACAAACATGTCGATTATATACGAATTAAAACAATGTATACAAATTTTGGAGCCTATGTTAAAAATGACTATCTAGACTTGAGGAAATTCCAAGGGTGTTGTCTACAGAGATGATTCATTATCTTACACTTCTACTCTTCTCTCACTCTTATCTGTATCTTCTCATTCTTTCCCTTATCCCATTACCTGAACCTATGGGAATTCCGTGGTGGGTTAACTAAGCTCAATCTATCCGATATTTCTCTGACTTTTTGCCAGTATCTTCTCATTTTTTCCTTATCCCATTTGCTGGGTTCATTGAAATTCTATTCATGCTGAGAAGTAAGATTATCCATTTTCTCAGCACTATGCTCTTCTTTGTCTCTCCTACTGCTTGTATTCTCTTTTTGATCCCTCACTGATGGTGAGAAATATGTGTATCAAAGAACGATTCCAGGTTTGGATTCTATTTATTATTTGTAGAATTCTCCAATATCTTTTTATTTTACTGTGATGTTCACCCTGTACTCAAGGTAGACGGTTAGATTTAAGTGGCAGTGTACACGGATAACATGATGTTAGCCTGGCGGGCTCTAGCCGTGAAGGTTAGAACAGGTGAAACCAAGGAATGCAGTTCGTGCGAGCACTTTCCACGGAAGTAGCAATAGAGCAGTGGGAGGCTTGACATATCCCCCCCCACTGTGAGAGAGAATAGAAAGTGCAGTAACTTTGGAGGTGCGGATGGTGTAATGGATAGCGTTTCAAAATTAGAAACCGGAGAGCTGAGTTTCAATTCCAGTCGAGTTCGTTATATTCATTTACGTGTAAATACCCTTCGGAAAGGTATGAATGTAACTCCAGGCTATGGGTTAATTAGTAGAAATTTTATCAGTAAATGATTTTATGTAAAAATAAATCTAAAAATATTTTCTTGCTTTAATTAACCTGCAAAAGGTTGGCAAACCGTAAAAACAAATCATTATCTTGAATTGTTGCAACAATTGACGAGATAAATACAATGCATGGAGACACACAGGTGACAGACGAGTCTGGGGAATGTGTTCGATGTGAAAAGACTTCAAATATAATCTCCCTTATAGCCAACTGCATCGCATTGCATTTTATACCGAGAGCAGGTGTTTTCACGAGGCAAAATTATCAAATTGCTACGCTGCCCATGTTGCGAATTTTTTCATTTAAACTATTCCAATCTTCTTTCTCCAATTTCCGGATTATTTGTGCTGCGATGAACTTTTAAAACAAAACGGATATTTATTCTTAGAATCAGTTACAGCTGAAATATCTTGGATAAATCATGAAGAACGAAGGCTTGGAGAATTTGACACTCACAGGATATATCAAAGACAGTGTGAGGAAGCAGCCATTTATGTATGTGGATCTCAGAACGGAGAGTGAAAGAGTTATAAAAGAGATTTATTGCTAAGAGCTATAAAGAATAGGAAAGTGTAGAGAGCCATGAATTGAAAAGACAGTACATAGAAAAAGAGGTTCGCCTTTTTGTTCGATCAGGTGATTAAGACGTATTACAGCTTTAATATTTAAAACACGTGTTTTCATCTATCGTACTTATTTTACTGTATTCTTACACTTATTGTCTTCCATATATTCGACACTGATAACCCCTATAATTATTCGTCCTGCGTATGACGTTAAACTACATCCGCGTCCAGGGTAAGACGGTAAACTACGTCCAACAGCAAGGCATCTGCTCAGGAGGTTTTGAGGAGCGTGCATCCATCTCTTAATTGCTGGTGTTCCCAGGTCCACCCTGACCCGGGGTGGTAGCACCTGTTAGGGTCCCAGCTATGGAAAAATAGTTAATCCCGAAACTGAGGTAAAAAGCATTATAGAAGTGTAAAAAGAGGTTTTAATACCGGAAATACTTTGTAAAAATTATTACCAGAAATAAATCTTTGAAGAAAAAAATAATGTCCGATTTTAGAATCAACTTGTATTGTATTATTAGGTTGTATGAAAAATAATGTCCGATTTTAGAACCAACTATTATTGCAGAATTAATGCATTTAAATAATGCTTAAATCAATTAAAACAGGAACTCTAAACATCTATACATTTCTGACCTGCAGTGACAGACATTCTGACAACATGTTTCCGATCATTAGATCTAGTCGATGAACCAGTACTGTCTCATTTTGCTTAACCGAATGTACTATTCATCTAGTTGCTGGCAATAAACATTGAAGGTGAAGCTATAATGCTTAACGCCTATGTCGGACCAGCAGCACTGATGAAAATATTGAATCGATCGTTTAAGATTATCACCTATTTCCTATCACAAATGACTCTTCGCTCATGAAATGGATCATTCGAATTTCGCGGATTCAGGATGGAACAAACTTCGAATCGCCCACAGTAGAACCAATTTATCGGCTTTCTTTTTGCCAGTTTTTTTAAAATGATTCGATATTGTCGAAATATTGACACCCATTATTTGAGTCATTTCTCTGGCATTTGATGTGGGTTTTGTTCAACTAGTGTTTTCAGATGTTAACTGGTAATTGCAAATGGACATCATCTACCACCTTTATCTTCAAGACACGTATGCTCACTGCAGAACTCATAAACCAGCCCCGCATAGTCCGAGCACAAATGGATTCTTCAACCTATTCTTTGTTAATGGTAGCAGCAGTTTGAGAAGCATTATTTTCCTATGTATGCTGTTATTATTATTATAATTATTATTATTAGTAGTAGTAGTATCCTCGCTAGCATTAACTGGGGGCATACACCGGATATAAAGTAGCAACAGGTCTCCTTAATTGTCGAGCACTTTTCTCAATATGATTACAATTTCTAGTATTTCTTGTCGTCTGGATGGTTCCGACAGTCGAACTGATTTCCAGTTTTCCATTTTTTCAAGGCGCATCGAGACTGTTACCCGCGCTCTAATAACGACTGGTACAACAGTTACCTTCATTAACATCCACAGCGCCTTCACAAGGCCAAGAAAGAGATCACTTTCTTTTTTCTTTTTCTTTTTTCTCTTTCTTTCAAACCAATTCTTTAGTCTGTCATTCGAGCAAAATCGATAATCTACAGGTCGCAGAGGAAGCCAAGAATCTGATCCCATTTTTCCCTTTCTTTCAAACCAATTCTGCATTCTGCCATTTGAGCAAAATCCATAATCTACATGTCGCCAATAAAATGATCCCAATGCTTGTTCACCTTCTTTCAAACTAATTCTGCATTCTGCCATTAGAGCAAAATCCATAATCTACATGTCGCCAAGAAACTGATCCCATTTCTTTTTCACCTTCTTTCAAACTAATTCTGCATTCTGCCATTAGAGCAAAATCCATAATCTACAGGTCGCCAAGAATCTGATCCCATTTCTTTTCAACTTTCAAACCAATTCTGCATTCTGCCATTAGAGCAAAATCCATAATCTACATGTCGCCAAGAAACTGATCCCATTTCTTTTTCACCTTCTTTCAAACTAATTCTGCATTCTGCCATTTGAGCAAAATCCATAATCTACAGGTCGCCAAGAATCTGATCCCATTTCTTTTTCACCTTTTAAACCAATTCTGCATTCTGCCATTAGAGCAAAATCCATAATCTACATGTCGCCAAGAAACTGATCCCATTTCTTTTTCAACTTCTTTCAAACTAATTCTGCATTCTGCCATTAGAGCAAAATCCATAATCTACAGGTCACCAAGAATCTGATCCCATTTCTTTTTCACTTTTTAAACCAATTCTGCATTCTGCCATTAGAGCAAAATCCATAATCTACAGGTCGCCAAGAAACTGATCCCATTTCTTTTTCACCTTCTTTCAAACTAATTCTGCATTCTGCCATTAGAGCAAAATCCATAATCTACAGTTCACCAAGAGTCTGATCCCATTTCTTTTTCACCTTTCAAACCCATTCTGCATTCTGCCATTAGAGCAATATCCATAATCTACAGGTCGCCAAAAATCTGATCCCATTTCTTTTTTACCTTTCAAACCAATTCTGCATTCTGCCATTTGAGCAAAATCCATAATCTACATGTCGCCAAGAAACTGATCCCATTTCTTTTTCACCTTCTTTCAAACTAATTCTGCATTCTGCCATTAGAGCAAAATCCATAATCTACATGTCGGCAATAAACTGATCCCATTTCTTTTTCACCTTCTTTCAAACTAATTCTGCATTCTGCCATTAGAGCAAAATCCAAAATCTACAGGTCGCCAAGAATCTGATCCCATTTCTTTTTCACCTTTCAAACCAATTCTGCATTCTGCCATTACATCAAAATCCATAATCTACATGTCGCCAAGAAACTGATCCCATTTCTTTTTAACCTTCTTTCAAACTAATTCTGCATTCTGCCATTTGAGCAAAATCCATAATCTACATGTCGCCAAGAATCTGATCCCATTTCTTTTTCACCTTCTTTCAAACTAATTCTGCATTCTGCCATTAGAGCAAAATCCATAATCTACATGTCGCCCAGAATCTGATCCCATTTCTTTTTCACCTTTCCAACCAATTCTGCATTCTGACATTAGAGCAAAATCCATAATCTACATGTCGCCAAGAAACTGATCCCATTTCTTTTTCACCTTCTTTCAAACTAATTCTGCATTCTGCCATTAGAGCAAAATCCATAATCTACAGGTCGCCAAGAATCTGATCCAATTTGTTTTTCACCTTCTTTCAAACTAATTTTGCATTCTGCCATTAGAGCAATATCCATAATCTACATGTCGCCAATAAACTGATCCCATTTCCTTTTCACCTTCTTTCAAACTAATTCTGCATTCTGCCATTAGAGCAAAATCCATAATCTACATGTCGCCAAGAATCTGATCCCATTTCTTTTTCACCTTTCAAACCAATTCTGCATTCCGCCATTAGAGCAAAATCCATAATCTACATGTCGCCAAGAATCTGATCCCATTTCTTTTTCACATTCTTTCAAACTAAATTCTGCATTCTGCCATTAGAGCAAAATCCATAATCTACATGTCGCCAAGAAACTTATCCCATTTCTTTTTCACCTTTCAAACCAATTCTGCATTCTGCCATTAGAGCAAAATCCATAATCTACATGTCGCCAAGAATCTGATCCCATTTCTTTTTCACATTCTTTCAAACTAATTCTGCATTCTGCCATTAGAGCAAAATCCATAATCTACATGTCGCCAAGAAACTTATCCCATTTCTTTTTCACCTTTCAAACCAATTCTGCATTCTGCCATTAGAGCAAAATCCATAATCTACATGTCGCCAAGAATCTGATCCCATTTCTTTTTCATCTTTCAAACCAATTCTGCAATCTGCCATTAGAACAAAATCCATAATCTACATGTCGCCAAGAAACTGATCCTATTTCTTTTCACCTTCTTTCAAACTAATTCTGCATTCTGCCATTAGAGCAAAATCCATAATCTACATGTCGCCAAGAATCTGATCCCATTTTTTTTGCCTTTCAAACCAATTCTGCATTCTGCCATTAGAGCAAAATCCATAATCTACAGGTCTTCAAGAATCTGATCCCATTTCTTTTTCATCTTTCAAACCAATTCTGCAATCTGCCATTAGAACAAAATCCATAATCTACATGACGCCAAGAAACTGATCCCATTTCTTTTTTCACCTTCTTTCAAACTAATTCTGCATTCTGCCATTAGAGCAAAATCCATAATCTACATGTCGCCCAGAATCTGATCCCATTTCTTTTCATCTTTCCAACCAATTCTGCATTTCGCCATTAGAGCAAAATCCATAATCTACATGTCGCCAATAAACTGATCCCTTTTTTCACCTTCTTTCAAACTAATTCTGCATTCTGCCATTTGAGCAAAATCCATAATCTACATGTCGCCAATAAACTGATCCCAAAATTCTTCCTTTTCACCTTCTTTTTCATACTAATTCTGCATTCTGCCATTTGAGCAAAATCCATAATCTACATGTCGCCAAGAATCTGATCCTATTTCTTTTTCACCTTTCTTTCAAACTAATTCTGCATTCTGCCATTGCATTCTGCCATTAGAGCAAAATCCATAATCTACATGTCGCCAAGAATCTGATCCCATTTCTTTTTCACCTTACAAACCAATGCTGCATTCTGCCATTAGAGCAAAATCCATAATCTACATGTCGCCAAGAAACATCATTTCTCTTTTTCACCTTCTTTTCAAACTAATTCTGCATTCTGCCATTAGAGCAAAATCCATAATCTACATGTCGCCCAGAATCTGATCCCATTTCTTTTTCACTTTTCCAACCAATTCTGCATTCTGACATTAGAGCAAAATCCATAATCTACATGTCGCCAAGAAACTGATCCCATTTCTTTTTCACCTTCTTTCAAACTAATTCTGCATTCTGCCATTAGAGCAAAATCCATAATCTACAGGTCGCCAAGAATCTGATCCAATTTGTTTTCACCTTCTTTCAAACTAATTTTGCATTCTGCCATTAGAGCAATATCCATAATCTACATGTCGCCAATAAACTGATCCCATTTCTTTTTCACCTTCTTTCAAACTAATTCTGCATTCTGCCATTAGAGCAAAATCCATAATCTACATGTCGCCAAGAATCTGATCCCATTTCTTTTTCACCTTTCAAACCAATTCTGCATTCGGCCATTAGAGCAAAATCCATAATCTACATGTCGCCAAGAATCTGATCCCATTTCTTTTTCACATTCTTTCAAACTAATTCTGCATTCTGCCATTAGAGCAAAATCCATAATCTACATGTCGCCAAGAAACTTATCCCATTTCTTTTTCACCTTTCAAACCAATTCTGCATTCTGCCATTAGAGCAAAATCCATAATCTACATGTCGCCAAGAATCTGATCCCATTTCTTTTTCATCTTTCAAACCAATTCTGCAATCTGCCATTAGAACAAAATCCATAATCTACATGTCGCCAAGAAACTGATCCTATTTCTTTTTCACCTTCTTTCAAACTAATTCTGCATTCTGCCATTAGAGCAAAATCCATAATCTACATGTCGCCAAGAATCTGATCCCATTTTTTTTGCCTTTCAAACCAATTCTGCATTCTGCCATTAGAGCAAAATCCATAATCTACAGGTCGTCAAGAATCTGATCCCATTTCTTTTTCATCTTTCAAACCAATTCTGCAATCTGCCATTAGAACAAAATCCATAATCTACATGACGCCAAGAAACTGATCCCATTTCTTTTTCACCTTCTTTCAAACTAATTCTGCATTCTGCCATTAGAGCAAAATCCATAATCTACATGTCGCCCAGAATCTGATCCCATTTCTTTTTCATCTTTCCAACCAATTCTGCATTTCGCCATTAGAGCAAAATCCATAATCTACATGTCGCCAATAAACTGATCCCATTTCCTTTTCACCTTCTTTCAAACTAATTCTGCATTCTGCCATTTGAGCAAAATCCATAATCTACATGTCGCCAATAAACTGATCCCATTTCCTTTTCACCTTCTTTCAAACTAATTCTGCATTCTGCCATTTGAGCAAAATCCATAATCTACATGTCGCCAAGAAACTGATCCTATTTCTTTTTCACCTTCTTTCAAACTAATTCTGCATTCTGCCATTAGAGCAAAATCCATAATCTACATGTCGCCAAGAATCTGATCCCATTTCTTTTTCACCTTACAAACCAATGCTGCATTCTGCCATTAGAGCAAAATCCATAATCTACATGTCGCCAAGAAACTAATCCCATTTCTTTTTCACCTTCTTTCAAACTAATTCTGCATTCTGCCATTAGAGCAAAATCCATAATCTACATGTCGCCCAGAATCTGATCCCATTTCTTTTTCATCTTTCCAACCAATTCTGCATTTTGCCATTAGAGCAAAATCCATAATCATGTCGCCAATAAACTAATTCTGCATTCTGCCATTTGAGCAAAATCCATAATCTACATGTCCATTTTCCAAACCAATTTCATTTACATGTAGCCAAGAAAGGCAAAATCCATAATTACATGTCAAACCTGCATTCTGATCCCATTTTCTTTTGTTTTCAAACTAATTCTGCATTCTGCCATTTGAGCAAAATCCATAATCTACATGTCGCCAAGAATCTGATCCCATTTATTTTCACCTTTCAAACCAATGCTGCATTCTGCCATTAGAGCAAAAATTTAATCTACATGTTTTCATCTTCTTTTTTCTTTCAAACTAATTCTGCATTCTGCCATTTGAGCAAAATCCATAATCTACATGTCAAACCAATTCTGCATTCTGATCCATAATTTTCTTTTCCCACTTTTCTTTCAAACTAATTCTGCATTCTTTAGAGCAAAAATCCATAATCTACATGTCGCCAAGAATCTGATCCCATTTTTGATTTTCACTTTTTCAAACCAATTCTGCATTCTGCCATTAGAGCAAAATCCATAATCTACATGTCGCCAAGAAACTGATCCCATTTCACTTTTCTTTTCAAACCTTCATTAGAGCAAAATTTCAAACTAATTCTGCATTCTGCCATTAGAGCAAAATCCATAATCTACAGGTCGCCAAGAATCTGATCCAATTTCTTTTTCACCTTCTTTCAAACGAATTCTGCATTCTGCCATTAGAGCAAAATCCATAATCTACAGTTCGCCAATAAACTGATCCCATTTCTTTTTCACCTTCTTCCAAACTAATTCTGCATTCTGCCATTTGAGCAAAATCCATAATCTACATGTCGCCAAGAATCTGATCCCATTTCTTTTTCACCTTTCAAACCAATGCTGCATTCTGCCATTAGAGCAAAATCCATAATCTACATGTCGCCAAGAAACTTATCCCATTTCTTTTTCACCTTCTTTCAAACTAATTCTGCATTCTGCCATTAGAGCAAAATCCATAATCTACATGTCGCCCAGAATCTGATCCCATTTCTTTTTCATCTTTCCAACAAATTCTGCATTCTGACATTAGAGCAAAATCCATAATCTACATGTCGCCAATAAACTGATCCCATTTCCTTTTCACCTTCTTTCAAACTAATTCTGCATTTCTTTCAAAACTAATTCTGCATTCTGCTTTTTGAGCAAAATCCATAATCTACATGTCGCCAACAAATTCTGCATTCCCATTTCCTTTTCACTTTTCTTTCAAACCAATTCTGCATTCTGCCATTTGAGCAAAATCCATAATCTACATGTCGCCAAGAATCTGATCCCATTTCTTTTCACCTTCTTTCAAACTAATTCTGCATTCTGCCATTAGAGCAAAATCCATAATCTACATGTCGCCAAGAATCTGATCCCATTTCTTTTTTTTTTTCAAACCTTTCTGCCAATGCAAAATGCATTCTGCCATTATCCCATTTCTTTTCATCTTTCCAAAAATCCATTCTGACATTAGAGCAAAAATCTACATGTCGCCATAAATTCTTTTCCCATTTTCTTTTGACCATTCTTTCACCTTTCAAACCTTCTTTCAAAAACTGCAATTCCATCTTTCAAACTAATTCTGGCATTCTGCCATTAGAGCAAAATCCATAATCTACATGTCGCCCAGAATCTGATCCTGATCCCTTTTTCATCTTTCAAACAAATTCTGCATTCTGCCATTAGAGCAAAATCCATAATCTACATGTCGCCAATAAACCCATCCTTTTTTTTTCATTTCTTTCAAACTAATTCTGCATTCTGCCATTAGAGCAAAATCCATAATCTACAGGTCGCCAAGAATCTGATCCCATTTTTTTTCACCTTTCAAACCAATTCTGCATTCTGCCATTAGAAACAAAATCCATAATCTACATGTCGCCAAGCAAAACTAATCCCATGTCCCCAGAATCTGATCCCAACTTTTCATTCTTCACACCTTCTTTCAATCTAATTCTGCATTCTGCCATTAGAGTCGCCAAGAAACTGATCCCATTTATTTTCAATCTAATCTGCCATTAGAGCAAAATCCATAATCTACATGTCGCCAAGAATCTGATCCCATTTCTTTTTTCATCTTTCCAACAAATTCTGCATTCTGCCATTAGAGCAAAATCCATAATCTACATGTCGCCAAGAAACTGATCCCATTTCTTTTCACCTTCTTTCAAACTAATTCTGCATTCTGCCATTAGAGCAAAATCCATAATCTACATTCGCCAAGATCCCATTTCTTTTTTCACCTTCTTCCAAACTAATCTGCAAAATCCCCATTTATTTTTTCACCTTTCAAACCAATTCTGCATTCTGCCATTAGAGCAAAATCCATAATCTACATGTCGCCAAGAAACTTATCCCATTTCTTTTCACCTTCTTTCAAACTAATTCTGCATTCTGCCATTAGAGCAAGAAAATCCATAATCAAACATGTCTACATGTTCGCCAAGAATCTGATCCCCCAGAATCTGATCCCATTTCTTTTCATCTTTCAAACAAATTCTGCATTCTGACATTAGAGCCAAAAATCCATAATCTCAAACATGTCGCCAATAAACTGATCCCATTTCCTTTTCACCTTCTTTCAAACTAATTCTGCATTCTGCCATTTGAGCAAAAAAAAAATCCATGTCGCCATTAGAGCAAAATCCTTTCGCCAAGAACTGATCCCTTTTCTTTTCACATTCTTTCAAACTAATTCTGCATTCTGCCATGAGCAAAATCCATAATCTACATGTCAATAAATCTGATCCCATTTTCCTTTTCACCTTCTTTCAAACTAATTCTGCATTCTGCCATTTGAGCAAAATCCATAATCTACATGTCTTTCCAAGAAACTGATCCCATTTCTTTTCACCTTCTTCTTTCAAACTAATTCTGCATTCTGCCATTTGAGCAAAATCCATAATCTACATTTCTTTTTCACCTTCTTTCAAGAATCTGCATTCCCATTTCTTTTCTGATCCCATTTCTTTTTTTCTTTCAAACCAATTCTGCATTCTGCCATTAGAGCAAAATCCATAATCTACATGTCGCCAAGAAACTTTTCCCAATTTCTTTTCCATAATCTACATGTCAAACTAATTCTGCATTCTGCCATTAGAGCAAAAATCCATAATCTACATGTCGCCCAGAATCTGATCCCATTTCTTTTTTCATCTTTCCAACAAATTCTGCATTCTGACATTAGAGCAAAATCCATAATCTACAATCTACATGTCCATTTTTTTTCACCTTCAATAAACTGCATCCCATTTCCTTTACATGTCGCCCTGATCCCATTTTTTTCACCCTTCAAACTAATTCTGCATTCTGCCATTAGAGCAAAATCCATAATCTACAGGTCGCCAAAGAATCATTTATTTTCCAAACCAATTCTTTCTGCCATTTTCATGAGAAACTTAGTCATTTCCTTTTTCAACCTAATTCTGCATTCTGCCATTAGAGCAAAATCCATAATCTACATGTCGCCAAGAATCTGATCCCATTTCTTTTCACCTTCTTTCAATCTAATTCTGCATTTCTGCCATTAGAGCAAAATCCATAATCTACATGTCGCCAAGAATCTGATCCCATTTCTTTTTCATCTTTCCAAACAAATTCTGCATTCTGACATTAGAGCAAAATCCATGCAATCTGCCAATAGAGCAAACATGTTTGATCCCATTTCTTTTTCTTTTTCAACCAATTCATTTCAAAACTAATTCTGCATTCTGCCATTTAGGCAAAATCCATAATCTACATGTCGCCAAGAAATCTGATCCCATTTTTTTTTCAAACCTTTCATTCTGCCATTAGAGCAAAATCCAATCTGCATGTCTGCCATTAGAGCAAAATCCATAATCTACATCTGCCATTCAAAATCCATAATCTACATGTCCAGAATTGATCCCATTTCTTTTTCACCTTCTTTCAAACTAATTCTGCATTCTGCCATTAGAGCAAAATCCATAATCTACATGTCGCCAATAAATCTGATCCCTTTTTCATCTTTCAAACCAATTCTGCATTCTGCCATTAGAGCAAAATCCATAATCTACATGTCGCCAAGAATCTGATCCCATTTCCTTTTCACCTTCTTTCAAACTAATTCTGCATTCTGCCATTAGAGCAAAAAATCCATAATTACATGTCGCCAAAAATCCATCAAAATCTACATTCTGATCCCATTTTTTTGCCTTTAAACTGAAAAATCCATAATCTACATTCCTTTTCATCTTCTTTTTCAAACTAATTCTGCATTCTGCCATTTGAGCAAAATCCATAATCTACATGTCGCCAAGAAACTGATCCCATACATTTTGACCATTTCTTTTTTCAAGAAATTCTGATCCCATAATTTCTTTTCACCTTCTTTCAAACTAATTCTGCATTCTGCCATTAGAGCAAAATCCATAATCTACATGTCGCCAAAAAATCTGATCCCATTTATTTTTCACCTTTCAAACCAATGCTGCATTCTGCCATTAGAGCAAAATCCATAATCTACATGTCGCCAAGAAACTTATCCCATTTCTTTTTCCTTCTTTCAAACTAATTCTGCATTCTGCCATTAGAGCAAAATCCATAATCTACATGTCGCCAAGAATCTGATCCCATTTTCTTTCATCTCTTTCAAAATTTCTTTTCACAGAGCAAAATCCTTCTTTCAAATTTCTTTTTCACCATTTTTTTTTCAAACCAATTCTGCATTCTGCCATTAGAGCAAAATCCACATGTCGCCAATAAACTGAACCTTCTTTCAAACTAAGCATTCGCCAATAATCTGATCCAAGAATTTCATTTTTTCACCTTCTTTCAAACTAATTCTGCATTCTGCCATTTGAGCAAAATCCATAATCTACATGTCGCCAAGAAACTGATCCCATTTCTTTTTTGCCCTTTCAAACCAATGCTGCATTCTGCCATTAGAGCAAAATCCATGTCGCCAAGAAATCTCAATTTTCAAACATGTCATTCTGCCATTAGAAATCTTATCCCAAGAATCTTTCATTTTTTTCACCTTCTTTCAAACTAATTCTGCATTCTGCCATTAGAGCAAAATCCATAATCTACATGTCGCCCAGAATCTGATCCCATTTCTTTTTCATCTTTTCAAACAAATTTCATTTTTCCATAATCTACATGTCGCCAATAAACTGATCCATTTTTTTCAACCCCAAATAATTCTGCATTTGCCATTAGAGCAAAATCCATAATCTACATGTCCAATCTTCGATCCCAATAATCTGATCCCATTTCCTTTTCACCTTCTTTTCAAACTAATTCTGCATTCTGCCATTTGAGCAAAATCCATAATCTACATGTCGCCAATAAACTGATCCCATTTCCTTTTCACCTTCTTTCAAACTAATTCTGCATTCTGCCATTTGAGCAAAATCCATAATCTACATGTCGCCAAGAAACTGATCCCATTTCTTTTCACCTTCTTTCAAACTAATTCTGCATTCTGCCATTTAGAGCAAAATCCATAATCTACATGTCGCCAAATGAATTTATTTTTCACCTTTCTGCCATTCTGCCATAAGCAAAATCCATAAATGTCGCCAAGAAACTGATCCATTTCATTTTTTTCACCTTCTTTCAAACTAATTCTGCATTCTGCCATTAGAGCAAAATCCATAATCTACATGTCGCCAATAAAATCCCATTTCTTTTTCACCTTCTTTCAACAAATTCCTACAGCATTCTGCCATTTGCCAAAATCCATAAAATGTCGCCAAGAAACTGATCCCATTCTTTCACCATTCTGCCATTAGAGCAAAATCCAAATCAATCCCATTTCTTTTTCTTTTTCTTTCCAACAAATTCTGCATTCTGCCATTAAGCAAAATCCATACGCCAATAAACTGATCCCATTTCTTTTTCAATTCTGCATTTCAAAAACATAATTCTGCATTCTGCCATTAGAGCAAAATCCATAATCTACATGTCGCCAAGAATCTGATCCCATTTCTTTTCACCTTTCAAACAAATTCTGCATTCTGCCATTAGAGCAAAATCCATAATCTACATGTCGCCAAGAATCTGAATTTTTTTCACCTTTTTTTCTTTTCACCATTTCTT
Organism: Acanthosepion pharaonis; assembly: GCA_903632075.3. Lineage (NCBI taxonomy): Eukaryota > Metazoa > Mollusca > Cephalopoda > Sepiida > Sepiidae > Acanthosepion > Acanthosepion pharaonis. The sequence continues at coordinate 6,519,426 of CAHIKZ030001335.1, forward strand.
CCAAATCTGCATTCTGCCATTAGAGCAAAATCCATAATCTACATGTCGCCATCTTTCAACAAATTCTGCATTCTGACATCAAAGTCCTAATCCCATTTCCCATTTTTTCAACTAATTCTGCATTCTGCCATTTCATAATCTACAATTCTTTGCATTCTTTCAAACCAATTCTGCATTCTGCCATTAGAGCAAAATCCATAAATCTACATGTCGCCAAGAATCTGATCCCATTTCTTTTTCACCTTCTTTCAAACTAATTCTGCATTCTGCCATTAGAGCAAAATCCATAATTCAAAAATCCCATTTTTTTTCATCTTTCAAACCAATTCTGCATTCTCTTTCCAAGAAATTCTGCATTCTGCCATTTCTACATTTTTGATCCCATTTCTTTTTCTTTCTTTCAAACCAATTCTGCATTCTGCCATTAGAGCAAAATCCATAATCTACATGTCGCCAAGAACTGATCCCATTTCTTTTCACCTTCTTTCAAACTAATTCTGCATTCTGCCATTAGAGCAAAATCCATAATCTACATGTCGCCAAGAATCTGATCCCATTTATTTTTCACCTTTCAAACCAATTCTGCATTCTTTTCAAAATCCATAATCTACATGTTTAAAATCCTAATTCTTTTCATTCTGCCATTCTGCCAGAGCAAAATCCATAATCTACATGTCGCCCATTGATCCCAGAACTAATTCCCATTTGCCATTTTTCATAATCTCTTTTCACCTTCTTTCAAAATTCTGCATTCTGCCATTAGAGCAAAATCCATAATCTACATGTCGCCAATAAACTGATCCCATTTCCTTTTCACCTTCTTTCAAACTAATTCTGCATTCTGCCATTAGAGCAAAATCCATAATCTACATGTCGCCAAGAATCTGATCCCATTTCTTTTTCCTTTTCACCTTCATAATCTACATGTCGCCAATAAACTGATCCCATTTCTTTTCACCTTTCAAACTAATTCTGCATTCTGCCATTAGAGCAAAATCCATAATCTACATGTCGCCAATAAACTGATCCCATTTCTTTTCCTTTCACCTTCTTTCAAACTAATTCTGCATTCTGCCATTTGAGCAAAATCCATAATCTACATGTCGCCAAGAAACTGATCCCATTTCTTTTTCACCTTCTTTCAAACTAATTCTGCATTCTGCCATTAGAGCAAAATCCATAATCTACATGTCGCCAAAAAATCCCATTTCTTTTCACCTTTCAAACCAATCTGCATTCTGCCATTAGAGCAAAATCCATAATCTACATGTCCAAGAAACTGATCCCATTTCTTTTTCACCTTCTTTCAAACTAATTCTGCATTCTGCCATTAGAGCAATTCTGCATTCCATTGAGGCAAAATCTACATGTCAAGAATCTGATCCCATTTCTTTTCATCTTTCCAACAAATTCTGCATTCTGCCATTAGAGCAAAATCCATAATCTACATGTCGCCAAGAAACTGATCCCATTTCTTTTCACCTTCTTTCAAACTAATTCTGCATTCTGCCATTAGAGCAAAATCCATAATCTACATGTCGCCAAGAAACTGATCCCATTTCTTTTCACCTTCTTTCAAACCAATTCTGCATTCTGCCATTAAAGCAAAATTTCCACCTTCTTTCAAATAATTCTGCATTCTACATGTCGCCAAGCCAATAAACTGATCCCATTTCTTTTCACCTTCTTTCAAACAATTCTAATTCTGCATTCTGCCATTTAGAGCAAAATCCATAATCTACATGTCGCCAAGAATCTGATCCCATTTCTTTTTCTCTTTCAAACATCTCATTTCCATTAGAGCAAAATCCAAATTCTCCATTTTTTTTCATCTTTCCAAACAATTCTGCATTCTGCCATTAGAGCAAAATCCATAATCTACATGTCGCCAAGAAACTGATCCCATTTTTTTTTCACCTTTTTCAAACTAATTCTGCATTCTGCCATTAGAGCAAAATCCATAATCTACATGTCGCCAAATCTGATCCCATTTATTTTTCCTTTTCACCTTCTTTCAAACCAATGCTGCATTCTGCCATTAGAGCAAAATCCATAATCTACATGTCGCCAAGAATCTGATCCCATTTCTTTTCACCTTCTTTCAAACTAATTCTGCATTCTGCCATTAGAGCAAAATCCATAATCTACATGTCGCCAAGAATCTGATCCCATTCTTTCAAACCAATTCTGCATTTTTAAAGGCAAAATCCATTAAGAGCAAAATCCCATAATCTACATGTGCATTCTGCCATTGAGCAAAAATAAACATGTCGCCATCCCATTTTTTTTTCACCTTCTTTCAAACTAATTCTGCATTCTGCCATTTGAGCAAAATCCATAATCTACATGTCGCCAATAAACTGATCCCATTTCTTTTTCACCTTCTTTCAAACTAATTCTGCATTCTGCCATTTGAGCAAAATCCATAATCTACATGTCGCCAAGAAACTGATCCCATTTCTTTTTCACCCTTTCAAACCAATTCTGCATTCTGCCATTAGAGCAAAATCCATAATCTACATGTCGCCAAGAAATCTGATCCCATTTCTTTTCACCTTTTCAAACTAATGCTGCATTCTGCCATTAGAGCAAAATCCATAATCCAGAACATCCCATTTCTTTTTCAAAAAATTCTGCATCCATTTGAGCAAAATCCATTACATTTTCACCTTCTTTCAAACTAATTCTGCATTCTGCCATTAGAGCAAAATCCATAATCTCAAACATGTCGCCAAGAATCTGATCCCATTTGATTTTTTCACCTTCTTTCAAACTAATTCTGCATTCTGCCATTAGAGCAAAATCCATAATCTACATTTCTTTTTCACTTCGCCAATAAATGATCCCATCCCATTTCTTTTCACCTTCTTTCAAACTAATTCTGCATTCTGCCATTTTGAGCAAAATCCATAATCTACATGTCGCCAAGAATCTGATCCCATTTCTTTTTCATCCCTTTCAAACCAATGCTGCATTCTGCCATTAGAGCAAAATCCATAATCTACATGTCGCCAAGAAACTTATCCCATTTCTTTTCACCTTCTTTCAAACTAATTCTGCATTCTGCCATTAGAGCAAAATCCATAATCTACATGTCGCCCAGAATCTGATCCCATTTCTTTTCATCTTTCAAACCAATTCTGCATTTTGCCATTAGAGCAAAATCCATAATCTACATGTCGCCAATAAACTGATCCCATTTTTCCTTTTCACCTTCTTTCAAACTAATTCTGCATTCTCATCCATTTGAGCAAAAATAATCTACATGCATCCCATTTCTTTTTCATCTTTCAAACTAATTCGCCAATAAACTGATCCATTTCCTTTTCACCTTCTTTCAAACTAATTCTGCATTCTGCCATTTGAGCAAAATCCATAATCTACATGTCGCCAAGAAACTGATCCCATTTTCTTTTCACCTTCTTTTCAAACTAATTCTGCATTCTGCCATTAGAGCAAAATCCAAATCTACATGTCGCCAAGAATCTGATCCCATTTCTTTTTCACCTTCTTTCAAACCAATTCTGCATTCTGCCATTAGAGCAAAATCCATAATCTACATGTCGCCATAAACTTTTCCCATTTCTTTTTCATCCTTCATTTCATTTGCCATTTGAGCAAAACTAATTCTGCATTCTGCCATTAGAGCAAAATCCATAATCTACATGTCGCCCAGAATCTGATCCCATTTTCTTTTCACCTTTTCAAACCAATGCTGCATTCTCATGTGAGCAAAATCCATTTTCATGTCGCCAAACTGATCCAAATTCTGCATTCAAACTAATTCTGCATTCTGCCATTAGAGCAAAATCCATAATCTACATGTCGCCAATAAACTGATCCCATTTCCTTTTCACCTTCTTTCAAACTAATTCTGCATTCTGCCATTAGAGCAAAATCCATAATCTACATCCAATAAATCTGATCCCATTTTTTTTTCACCCTTTTCAAACCAATTCTGCATTCTGCCATTAGAGCAAAATCCATAATCTACATGTCGCCAAGAAACTTATCCCATTTCTTTTTCACCTTCTTTCAATCTAATTCTGCATTCTGCCATTAGAGCAAAATCCATAATCTACATGTCGCCAAGAATCTGATCCCCTTTTTCATGCTGCATTTTCCAACAAATCCATTCTGACATTAGAGCAAAAAATTCTGCCAATCTACATCTACATTCCCAAGAATCTGATCCCATCATCTTTCGCAAAATCCATAATCTACATGTCGCCAAGAAACTGATCCCATTTCTTTTTCACCTTCTTTCAAACTAATTCTGCATTCTGCCATTAGAGCAAAATCCATAATCTACATGTCGCCAAGAATCTGATCCCATTTATTTTTCACCTTTCAAACCAATGCTGCATTCTGCCATTAGAGCAAAATCCATAATCTACATGTCGCCAAGAAACTTATCCCATTTCTTTTTCACCTTCTTTCAAACTAATTCTGCATTCTGCCATTAGAGCAAAATCCATAATCTACATGTCGCCCAGAATCTGATCCATTTTTTTCATCTTTCCAACAAATTCTGCATTCTGACATTAGAGCAAAATCCAAAACATGTCGCCAAGAATCATCCATTTCTTTTCACCTTCTTTCAAACATGCATTCTGCCCAAAAATAAACCGATCCATTTCCTTTTCACCTTCTTTCATACTAATTCTGCATTCTGCCATTTGAGCAAAATCCATAATCTACATGTCGCCAAAACCTGATCCCATTTTCATTTTTCAAAACCATAATTCTTTCAAACTTTTCATTTCAAATTCTGCATTCTGCCATTTGAGCAAAATCCATAATCTACATGTCGCCAATAAACTGATCCCATTTCCTTTTCACCTTCTTTCAAACTAATTCTGCATTCTGCCATTTTGAGCAAAATCCATAATCTACATGTCGTCAATAAACGATCCCTTTTCCTTTTTCAAACTAATTCTGCATTTCAAACTATCCATAATCTACATGTCGTCCAATTCTGCCATTTGAGCAAAATCCATAATCTACATGTCGCCAATAAACTGATCATTTTCTTTCACCTTCTTTCAAACTAATTCTGCATTCTGCCATTTGAGCAAAATCCATAATCTACATGTCGCCAAGAAACTGATCCCATTTCCTTTTCACCTTCTTTCAAACTAATTCTGCATTCTGCCATTTGAGCAAAATCCATAATCTACATGTCGCCAAGAAAACCTTCTTTCAAACTGATCCCATTTCTTTTCACCTTCTTTCAAACGAAATCCTGCATTCTGCCATTAGAGCAAAATCCATAATCTACATGTCGCCAAGAATCTGATCCCATTTCTTTTTCACCTTTCAAACCAATTCTTCATTCTGCCATTAGAACAAAATCCATAATCTACATGTCGCCAAGGAACTGATCCCATTTCTTTTTCACTTTCTTTCAAACTAATTCTGCATTCTGCCGTTAGAGCAAAATCCATAATCTACAGGTCGCCAAGAATCTGATCCCATTTCTTTTTCACCTTCTTTCAAACTAATTCTGCATTCTGCCATTAGAGCAAAATCCATAATCTACATGTCGCCAAGAATCTGATCCCATTTCTTTTTCACCTTTCAAACCAATGCTGCATTCTGCCATTAGAGCAAAATCCATAATCTACAGGTCGCCAAGAATCTGATCCCATTTCTTTTTTACCTTTCAAACCAATTCTGCATTCTGCCATTCGAGCAAAATCCATAATCTACAGGTCGCCAAGAATCTGATCCCATTTCTTTTTCACTTTCTTTCAAAACAATTCTCTAGTATGATTTGCCATATCTTCTTCTCTTTGGTGACAGTTGCCAAATCCAGTTTTCTGTTCTGAATTGTGCGAACTGTTTGAAACTTACAGAGATTATTATATAGTTTATTCTCCATGTCAGATTCTTGTTTTTTGCATTGGTCTCTTCTCACTGGATCAACGATTGTACCCATTCATACTATTCTTCTAGTCTTACTTTATTAATTTGTTAGATTCACAGATTTCGGGATTCAGTCTCTCACTTTTATTGCCACACAGCCTATATTTACGGTTTTCTGTATTTTGTACATCCTTAATTTTATACAGATACTTCTTATGATACTGTTTTTGGTTGCTATTTACTTTATGTTACTAAAAATTTATGTGCAATATCGTCTGAAGCTTTCTTTTAATTGTTTTATTATTATTATTAAAATTAAATCTAGTGTTCATCAACACATATTGTTGATGTTCATATATAAATTTTATAACAGCCTCAACAATGTTATAAATTCGTTACCGTCTTTAGCACTACCGTAGGCTGCATTTTAACATCGGAAAACTGCCAATCTCTTCCTTGTCTCGAAGTTTTTCTCATAAATTTATTAGACAAAGAGACAATATTTGTTTTTGTTTAGATTATCTACTCGATTTGTGGCTTGGCCAAAAGCCAGTTCGTCACGGACATCTCTTATAAAACTAATTATCTGATGTTTTATTGCAGACTGGGTGACTGAAAAATTTCCATGTTTAACTAAAAGAGATGTTCGTAATTTTTATGCAAAAAACCTTTTTTACTCAGCTTCCTATATTTTGACAGCAGCAAGCATCCTGAGACGAAACATACTGGTTTCATCTAGAACAAAAATATTAATGGCTTACTTCATATAAAAAAAAATAATATCTCACTAAACTGACACGGAATTATATTTATATAATTTCACATCCTTGGTCAACGACGCATTTTCTGGTTGAGCTTTAATTTATATTTTGCTGTTTATGTGCTCTCTGTGTCATTTTCTGTCTCTATTAAAAATATTCTTTATATAGGGGATGAAGAGAAGAGAAAGGAAGTCAGGTCTTTTATCCCGTGGTTTCTGAAAGGCGCAAACGAAAACAAAACAAAACTCCTCCTCCGATTGGAAGTTGGAAAGAAATTTACCTTTATTAAATGACCCAGGAAACAATAAAACAGAATACAAATTTATAATACAAGTTTGCGCAAAGGTTTCTTTCGTGCGCCTTACAATTGGGCAAGATACCAAGTTCGAAAATAATATGTTAGGCTCATAAAAGGTAAAAACAATTATAGTTTTTATAACAAATATTCACTTATTTTCATATATTTAACAATCAGACGAAATTCTTAGAGAAGTATGTCAAATTCACAAGCGTTGTCGGTTAATCTAAACAAAAGTTCGGTTTTTAAACTGAAACAAAATATTGAGATACAGCTCGTTTTTTTAAAATAAAAGTTCAACATCAGGTTAATAATTCTAATTCCATAAATCTTCTTCAAGTTTTCTTTCTGCTTTCGTTCACATTCTTTTTCTTTTTTTATAACTCGCTCCTAGCGGTTATAATATTATGTATTGTTTAGGAAACTCACCGTGACGTCATCAGAGATTCTCCTCGACTAACTTCACCGTACTTCTCTTGACTCACTTGTTCTTTATTTAAGGCGTCTTGTCTAGTTCATTTGTGTTACCGGGGATGTCTTATCTTGAAATTTTACTTTCACTAGTAAATATCTTATTTTATTATTTATTCACTCCTTCCTCTTTCTGGAGAGTTCGCCGCGTACTGAACTTTGTATTTATTTTGTTCTGAGTCAACCTCTAGTTTATTCCGTATGTTCCCTTTTTCTAGTAATCATGCCTGTACGTTCGACGAATTCTTGGGGTGTTGGTACGTCAAAAATATCATACTATACTTGCATAAGTTCTGCCTTTTTTCGGGCCTTTCTTCAGTAAACCTTTTCTTTAACTGATTCCAATGTCACTTGTGTTACAATTTTTTATTTTCACCATATATATCAATTTTCTAATCCGTAAAGTTATAATGCCATCTTCCCACTTTCTTTTCTATTTTTATATAATCTGAAAAACACTTTTTCATCAATTTTGAGTCCTTTTTCTTATCCGTTCTTATTCTTTTTTTGATCTGGTAACGACTTGTCGAAAACCGATTTAATTTTTCTTGCCAACATCAATTCGGTCGGTGACATGCCTGGCGGTGTATTGGGATTCGTCTCTTAAGAATTTTTGAAGTGTTTCTTCGCTCACATTTTCATTACTTGGTTTTTCAAAAGCTCTCTTAAATATACTCACAATCCATTCAGCTTGTCCGTTTGACCTTGGGTGATACAGTGATTCAATCGAAAAAATTTTACAAAATTATTTAAGTTCGTAAGCAGTGAATTGTGTACTGTTGTACGAGACTATGGCATCCGGGATACCATATCTTACAAACAGTTCGTGTAAAAAATTCCCTGTAATATTGAAAGTTGTTTTTTTTTTCACTTACAAATTTCAGATCACTTAGTAACGTTATCCATTGGCACACGATAATGTGATCCGTTGATTAGACCTTTGAAATCTATGTTCAGTCTCGACTACGAAGTAACTGTCTTTGGCCAAGGTTCTAATTTTGTGGTTGGTGATTTTGATGTCAGAGCACAAACTCTGCAGGTCTTTATTAATTTATCAATATTTTGATACGTTTTGGTCCTGCACACATAGCTTCTTATAAGAGATTTATATGTATTTGTATACGATCGATTGCTCGTATACCTACCTATATTTACCCAAATATCAACACTTCTGGTGTCTTATCATGTGATGATGTTGAATGTAAAATAAAGGGTTTTAAAAGGTTCAAATCAATTAACCACCCCTCGCCTGTTACATAAGCTGGAATGATCAATCAAAATATCTTTTGTAATATAATAGACATTACTATTCTTTGTGTAAATATCAGTACTCCGTCATATATCGAGTACGCGTTCAAGTCCGGATTGTGTTCTAAAAATCGTCTATTTTTCTTATTTTCTTTTAGATGTCTTTTTATTTTCGAAATAAACATGTCTTGTTCTGCTTTTACATTTACATCTTCCAAGGTAACTGGTAATTCGTGTACTACATTGCATAATACATTTTTTAAATTTCTATTTCACTTTTAATTCTGCAATAACAGTGTCCTCAAACGGTTCAGTATTTTTTGGTATAAACCTTGATAAATCATCAGCAAGTCCTAATTTTTTGGACGGTTGGTATTCCATCCTGAAATCGTAATTAAATAAGATGGTAACCCAACATTGGAATATATTCGCTGCATGCGTAGGAGATCGTTTTTCGAACCCTAAATTGTTAATAGAGGTCGATGGTCCATCTGCAAACAAAAACTCGTTCCGTGTAAAAATTTGTGAATTTCTTCACTGTAAATATTATTGTTAACTCGTCTTTTTCGATCTAGCGACGGCTTTCATGTTACGGTCATCATATTTATGTAGAATTACCGCTCCTATATCATAGTCACTAGCATCTCATGCCAATACGATTTCTGCTTTTGGATCGTAGTGCGCTAATGATAAGTCTGACTTTAGTATTTTCTTGATTTCTTCAAACACCTTCTGACACTTATCAGTCCAGTTCCACTTTACTCCTTTTTTAAGTAAATTGTTCAGTGGAACTCTCACATTTTGCATATTAGGTATATAAATTCGATAATAGAATTCTAGTCCTGATTATAACCTAGTAATGTTTGTTAGAGAAGATATATTCTTAATTGCACGGAGGATTTGGTTGATGACTATTTTTGTAAAAGAATTGTCCTGGGTACGTGATTTTAGGCCAAAAAATTCACACTTTTCCTCAGTGAGTTTGAACCCGTATTCTTATATTTTTTCAAAAAAATCTTTTCCCATGCCCGATATGTTGTTCCTTAGATAATGTATCACCCAGATAAGCAAGTGCAAAATCACAATCTGCTATCATAATATCCATAGCTTGTTGAAATATAGCGGGGGCCACTTTTATCCCAAAAGGAAGTCACTTGAACTTATACAATCCCTTGTGCGTATTTTCAGTTATTAACTCTGAACATTCTTCTTCAACCTGTATTTGCACATACGCTTCAGAAAAATCCAGCTTCGAAAATTTTTTTCCGCCGTTTAAATTCGCAAAGATTTCCTTTGAACTTGGTAATCGGTAATTAAGGAATTTTAAACATTTGTTTAACCATGTCGAAAAATCAGCAAAACACAGTAATTTTATTTTTTTTTACATGAACTTCTGATGCTGCTTATTTTGAATAGTCATTTTTTTAATTACATCTATTTTTTCAAGTCTCTCTAATTCTTCGCTGACTTGATCCAATGCTGCGAACGATACACTACGTCGGCAATTTTTTTGTCACTTGAAATTTCGGTTTGACTTTGGAACACCAACCCAACTCATCCGACAGAACACCCGGAAAACATTTTTTTTTCAATTTTCCCTTTAATTTCTTTACTTTGTTTTGTTTTTAAGCTGGTAGCTTGTCCACTTAGATTTTTGCAATAAATATTTATAGGTAAATCCCACAACTCAAATAATTCCATCCAGTCAGTACCGAATAAGTTTGTAGTATTTGGTAACGCATAAACCATAGCTTTTACACACTTGTTATTAAATAAAACGTAACAAATCATATCCCCAATAAAAATAATTTCTTACCCGACACGCCACGTACGATTTTTGGAGATCTTTTTAATGAAGCTTTTCCGTATGCTTTCCTATTGTGATATCAAACCAGTGCCTCGTTGCATTTTTATATCCACATTATTAACTTTCACATACACAAATTTTCTGTAATTATTTTTTCTTTGCTTTAGTATTACAGTGTAACATTTTATGTTCTATTTTCGCCACTTGTAGCATTTTGAATTCTTAAAGAGACAATCAACTTTGAGATGTAACCTTCCACATCTTAAACATGAAATAATTTTCATTTTTCTACATATTCCTTTAGCTTATATGTATGCGCATTATTTTCTTCAATTTCTTCCGTATCGCGTCTCAGATTTAGAATTTTCTAACATTCATCCGATATTTCTTCTAGTGTTAGCTTTCTTTTCTGTTCAAGTTTTGTTAGAATTCTAACACATATTTCTGCGTCTTTATCGCTGTTAGCCTTTTAATGAAAATTAGCCCATTAGGCATCTCCTTCGTTAGGTCATTTAATTAGAATCTTTCCAACCACTTATTAACCATTCCAGTAAATGTGACAAAATCTTCGTCTTTTTTTAAAGCCAGATTCATACATTTCCAAAGAGTATTGAATGAAACCTCGCTAAAAAATTTAGTCAGAATATTTACTTTTTTTCAAAGAAAATTTCTCCTGCTTTTTTTCGGTAGTACATAATTACAGTATTTCTCATTTTTACCGGTGCTTACTTTATCAACAAAAGTTTTATTTTTACCTCGTTTCCCCAGTTGCTGCATTCGTCTCTGAAAGCAGAAAAGGTAATTCCATCATCTGAGTTGCATGCTAATTCAGCTATGGTATTTGCCACCGCATCCGGTGTGAAAGAACATGGGTAATTTTCCATTTTCTTTTGTATTATTTCAATTAAACTTTCTTGTTGTTTCTGAAGTTCCAACAACTCTTGTTGTTGCTATTGTTGTTGTATTTTTACTACTTGGGGTAATAATTCTTCCATATTTAAAGAATATCTGTTTTTTCCTTCTTCTCATTTTTGTCTTTTTCACACATACTAAAGGAAAAATTAAACTTAACTTTCTTGAAAAGGTTATTGTTGGATTTTTAATTTTTCTGTAGTAGAGCGATTCAAAGCAAAGTGGATCAGACGAAGGTTTTCGCTACGAAGGACGACGCAAGTTCGAATCCAAATGTGGTAGATGCAATCTACACTCTAAAAAACAAACAAAAATAAATTGTTTAAAAAGAGCAGTTAGTCTACTCAAACGCGTGTATGTACGAAAAAATATAACGTATAAATAATATATATATATATATATGTTCAAATGAGAGAAAGAATGGAGTAAAAATCCACAGTTCGTAACATTTATTTTTTTTTAAAAATGTACTCAATACAAAAAAGAGCAAAATCTTATTATATTTTTACTATAATAAATTACAATAAAAAATAATTACATCGCTACACAAAAACTTTCATGTTTCAGTACTAAGATGGTACTTCTTCAGCCGATGGTAGATAAATAATGATAAAAATGATTTATTAGGTAAATTTAAAAAATAAATCTTGACCTAATTTTTAAAGATACACGCATACTCATACACACAAACACACACACAAACACACACACACACACATATATATATATATATATATATATACACACAGGGTATATATATATACATATATATATGTAATATTTTCATTATAAAAACATTTTACATCGCTACACAAAACTTTAAGGGAAATTTAAAAGCCATATCTTTACCTCTTTTAGTAAGTTAAAAGGCGGGGGCGGTTTTTAAATTTTCCTAATAAATCATTTTTATCATTAGTTATCTACTATCGCCTGAAATAGTAGCATCTTAGTACTGAAACAAGTTTTGTGTAGGGATGTAACATATTTTTATAATGAAAATATTATCATATATATATATATATATATATATATATATATGTACCTAATTGACCCTACTATACTGTGCAGTCGACATAATAACAAACAAACAATGCGCATGCGCGAAATTAAAAATATAAAATGGAGATAACCGTATACTCTCTCTCTCTCTCTCTCTCTCTCTCTCTCTATATATATATATATATATATATATATATATATAATATTATCTGATAATTAGTAGGGATAATTCCAAAGGGAATATAAATCTAAAGAGAGCTCAATGTAAGAACAGAGCAAATAATAATAATAAAAATGAAAGCGGAGGCTTCTAAACCTTTGTTCTTTTTCATATGTTCCTTTTTGTATATATTCACTCCCTTTTACTTGCCCAGAAAAGAAAAAAATATTCAAGTTCAACCCGTCGGCTGACCTCTTAAAAATTTTCTTTCCCCCTTCTACTCTACTTCCCTCTCCCCACATGTCTCTATCACTCTCTCTCTCTCTCTCTCTCTCTGTCCCTTCCCCCATATAAAATAAAACCTTATCTTAAAATCTCTGTTTTTCCCTCTCATTTCTGATCTTTTCTTTTTCCTTTTTGCTATAGCCTGGATGAATTTAAAATCCATTTATTGTTGTAAAATTTTTGGTCTGAAGAGATAAGGGTCTGACCCCGTGAAATAAATTATTACCAATGGATTTCTAAAGACTTCACTTTCGTTATATATATATATATATATATATATATATATATATATATATATATATATATATATGTATCAATTGCAAATCAAATATTGATTGGAATCCGACAAAATGATTAAATAAAAGAGTAAATAGGAGACGTATATCAATCTACCATTTATTTTCACTTTTATTAAAGCTTCGTCGGAGATTGAGAAAAATAAGACAAAAAGACAGAAAACACTGGTATTCTCACTTGTTTGAAGCAGTTCTCATTGGTCGGACACGTATCACGTGTATTAAAACCGTGGATAATTCTATGCGTATGTAGGTTTGGGAGGATTCTTGTATGCCTAAGTGGGCATCGGATGGTAAAGTGTATTTGTAATTGTGTACGTGTGCCTGAGTAATGGGATTTTTATCTTCACTTTTATCTTTAATTACAAAAACTCTTTCTGGAAAGAAATGAAAATAAATCTATTTCAGCGAACAATAGCTTGCTTAAAATATTTTCTTAATATAAGACACATAAATATTCATTTTTTATCTTTATTTAAAAGAATTCTTTTGTAAAATAAAAAAAAAAACTGTTTTCGTACATCGATATCAATGGCATAAGTATAGTTTCCAACTTGACATTTGTAAAAAGAAACAGCTTATTCTGATAACAGTAAATAGTAAGGAAACGATTTTACACTGTATCGATATTATAAAAAGGACCCCCACTAAAATGATAGCAATTCGATATTTTTTATTCTGCTATGTGTTGCGGTTTAAGGAATGTTTTAAGAAAGCTAATCTACAAAAATGATCTCCCCTCTAAAAAGTATCCCACCTGTAAAAAAAAGAATTCCTATTTTTTACGAGTTTATTTAAGGAGTGTGTTACATAAAAATCGGCATGGAGAAGGTCGGGCTACGTCAGGCTATCTTGAGCAAGAAACACTACTTCTACTGAGGTTGCATTGCATGTGGTCCCTTACGAGCCTGATGGGTCACAGGATTCGATATCGCGCTTCTTTAATATGGCACATGGCAAACCTCTAGTCGAATAAAATGATATCAGACATCGAATATGACATTGAATCAGCCAAGTTAATGATATTCTTATTTTTGTTCTAGATTAGTTGCTACGGTTCATAACTCAAATTTTCGCCCACAGACAGTGGCCAATCGGACAATAACTTTGCTCAATATTCGCATTTAATGAGTGAACATGACCGCTGGTGATTCTGTTTAGGACAAAGCGGCCGGAAGATGACCGGTGCCGATTGGATATAAATGCACTGCATGTCATATCGCCATTCTTCACATTTCATAAGTGAAAATTAGGCGCTGAACAACATTTTTTCTCTCTCTCTCTCTTTTTCTTTTTTCTTTTCTCTCTCTCTTTTCTTTTTTCTCTCTCTCTCTATTGCCTCTCTCTTTTGCATAAATATCCCACATTCTCACCAGACCATTGCGACTAGACTCAATGTTATTGGAACGTATTTAGATGAAGTTCTTGTCGGATATTGATTAGCGAGCCGCCCTCGGCTTCCCTTCCCTGTGCTTTGGCATTAAAGTCTGATTCAAATCATACGCTATAAACAAAACAGTTCACAAGTGAAATTACGAAAGCTTTTAAGTGTTTCATGTTTACGAAGCATACGTTACATTAAAGAAATATGAATATGAAGATTATATTCCGCCAATCCTTCAAATTGAGAGTGCAGTATAACCTTGAAAATCTCTATTTGAAGTTATTGCCTTTGCCTGCAATTACTGCTTAGCACGATGCGGTGTCAAACTGAAAACGATAAAGCTAGAAAGATTGTGTGCGTCAGTTTTCCAAGTGGGGAGTGCTTACTTGCCTTCGATTAAAAAACAACAATCTAACTTTTAGCTGCCATTTCTTTTTCGATATACCGCGTCCTTTTGAGGAGGCACGGTGGAGTAATGGATAACGACTTGGATTGAGCCGAGTTCGAATTCCAGTCGAATCCATTACATTCACTTACGTGCTAATACCCTTGGGAAAGGTGTGAATCCTTTTCTTCTCCCTCCAGCTATAGGCAAATAGCAGGACAGACTGAGTTCTATAGCCTTGGATGGCAACTGGTCTAGGAGAAGGACAACTCTGAATTCAAAACCTGCAGAGGGTCGTTTGGAGACCTTGTGGCACGTAGTGCACCAGGTCTCTGTAATCGGCCCTTCAAAAAGTGTGGACGGTCCTGCACGAAACCTTCACCAAATCTCATGTGCTATACATGCGGGCTGGGGACTGCTTGTGAATTCCAAATTCACATGAAACTCCAATATTGAAGCCGGCTCAACCCACCCCGGGTGAATGCCGTTACAGGTATAGGGGGGTAGGGTACATGGCATAAGTGATCTCGGCTGTCTCCATCTACCCATCCCTTGTGGCTCTTAGTAGATTGTCTCCCTTTGCTAAGGCTCCTGTCACCATTCTCTCATCCATTCATGCAAGCTTTTCAAGTAATTGGCTCAGCTCTCCTACCTCTCTGGCCCTAAATATGTTCCGTGACGGTTAAATGTTCTAAGTTTATATTTGTGCATTAAAATGTCAAATAGAAATACGCCTAGGAAGATTGTGTTGCGCTAATTTTCAAAATGTGGAGAGTGCTTCCCTTGAAAATCAGCATTTTCGTTTTTCTTCATATACTCTTTCATTGAGAGAATCTACATATGGCAGATAGGCAACTATCTCAACCATGAGGCAAGCTAGCTTTTAAAATATTCCTTTATGACTATTATGAAGTAATTTTGTAAGAAGACAGAATATCGAATAGATTACCCACTGTTTTAATCCGCTTTTCTTGTTCCCAATCTTCCTTGCGAGTGTTAAACTTTCCAAGCCGTCCAAGCGTTTATGTATCTCCAGAATTTCAGTTGTCGGTATTTATTTAAATCCGTATTCAATTTTAAACTTCCTCATTTGTTACATACTCTGTTTATGGTATTATCAACATTTGTTGACAGAATCACATCAGATTTAGTTCAAATGTTTTTTTTACATTAATGATGAAACTATTCAAGTTTTACTGCCCTACATCGCTGTGCAAATGCATTATATGGCACGATGTAGCATATTTCTTTTATATCCATTTTTAATATTATTTTTTCCATCCCTTAATATATTGCTTTGTTTCTGAAAATCATATTTAGTTATTACACTGAACCGCCAGATTTCTGAATTACAATTTCTGATATTAGACATTCGAAATTATTTTAATTTTAGCACCTGTTTGATTTTGACGTCCGTGATACGTAACTTTCACATTATGTTACCTCTTTTGGCAAAAAAAACAAAACAAACTATACATTCTCTCTTCCTGGAATTGCTTTCGTCGTCTTACCTTATATAATCATTTAATTTGTTATCTATTCGCATTCAGGGCCCGGTTTGTTTCCTTTCACTTATACGAGTTCTGTCTGAGAAGGAACGTAACTGGTATCACAAACAATTTATTTCAATTTCAAATAACAAACTACATGGTTTCCCATTCAAATTAATCCCCCTCGAGTCTAATGCATTTTCCCGTCCTTCTCTATCACGGTTCTATGAACTGCTGGGAGGATTCTTCTTGGGTGACCCTAATCTCCGTCGTTACAGCCCTCTTGATGGGATCCACGCTTTCAAAACGGGTCCCTTTATGGACATCTCGAGCTTGGGGAAAAGAATAAAATCACACAGTGCAAGATCAGTACGGCGATGTTCTTCTCGGCCAAGAATTGCCGGATGCTAAGGGCGTTGTGAGCAGATGCATTGTCGTCGTGAATCAGTCACGATTTGTCCTGCCACAAAAGCATATAAACAAATGCAATGGTTGCAGAAAGCTAAGATTACAGTTATATACTCCTAAGATATCATGTTAGATGATAACACAATCCACTTATTCCTCTTTCGACCATAGTTCACATAGCAAACGTAATCCCGATACTTTTCTGACATATATATTATTTTTATAATCTATGACACACAGGTATTGGTCATTTTACATTTCTACTCCTCGCTTTGACAGTATTATGACTTTGAAAATAACTTTTTTCTAGTGCCTTGCCCAATTTCTGATTTAACAACGCGATTTCTTCATTAAAATAACAATTATTAGTTTTTTTTAAGTGTATAATCAAGTTGGTTGTACGATGAAATTTGAACTGGCTTTTATTTTGTTTTTATATTATTTTTACCAAGGCTATGAAAATTTATCTAATTAGATCTTCTGGTATTTCGCCGTTGTTGTATATTACATTCATCACTTCGATAAACTTATCAATTCCAAAGTCATCTAAGGCTGGCAACAGCTCTATTCAATTCCTATCAGCTTGCGTTGTTCATTTTTCCTTCTGGCCGCCACTGTCCTTTAGAATTTATTTGAAATTGAATAAAGGATTTTATTCAAAACGTTTTTGTTCATTTATTTTCAAAGGTATATTTAAAATTACTGCTTCTTGTACATCAATCACTTGCCAAAATAAACAAATATTAAACCTTTTCTATATGTTATGCTTATAAACGTTGGGAATAACTCGTTCAGCTGCCCAATTCACTTGTAGAATTGATTCAACAATGAATGAGTGTACTGCCTTTCTGCCTTTTTACAGGCTTAGGTAATCTTACTAATATCTAAGGTGTCTGAAACATTCTGTAGCTTCATTACCACGAAAACAAACAAAAGACAAAAAAGGTCTATTAAGAGTTTCTTTGTCGAGCTGAAAACGTTTCTTTTTTTTTTTACGCCTTATCAACCTTTTGTAGGTCATTTGAAATCGAAACATGTCTTGGATTGTAAGAATAATTCTATTTTTTATTCCGAGTGAATACAGGATGAATAATTTTATTTGAAAATAACAACAATTTTTCAAGATACTGTGGTAAGATAAAAAAAAAGAAAAGAAAAGAGCCCCGGAAAAAAAAACCCTAAAAAATGACGCGCTTGCTTTATACAGCCGAGGACAGAACATAATTTGCATGCGAATGACGAGACAACGAGATTTCGCGTTAACTGTCCGAGACCGCTTGGTATAAAGCATGGGCGCCGCCATTTTAGTTCCTTTTTTCCGCTAAGCAGCTGGATTTTGCACGACGCACAGATTCGTTGGCGTTTCCGAGGTAAGCCGTTTTCACAATTTTCCCTACACTCCCCCCTGATCTCATGATGACAAGGGAGGTGGCGATCTTCGCCGTCGAGTGCCTCTCCGAAGGGGGACAACACAAGCTTCATCCTCATGTGTACTCTCGTCTGTGGTTTGAGTGTCGGTAAATACTGTGTCCGCCGGGATGCTGCTGTTATCAGAATCACTGTCCTGCAGGTCTAACTCAAGGCAGATCGAACGCTCACTACTCTCAGACTCGGAATCGCTTTCATCGCTCAGTAACGGTAGTGATTGCATTACCGGTCGCAAGTCTTTAATGTGACGAGGCACCCCATCAACTCTCACAGATTGCGGGCTGATCACCTCCGTAACACGTCCAGTGCCGTATTTTGTCGTACACTTGCTGCGTGGGTTTTTGACCCAAACAACATCTTTTATCAATCTCCCTCCGGTCACTTCTAGTTCAAGCAGCGGGTTTGCTTCAATGCCTTTCACTCGCACATAATACATGTGCAGTGCATCAGCCGGCGCCGTGGATGGTGAAATGTTATCTTTCGGGGCGACATTATACCAGTAAACCGCCTCCGATACTGTACAGCCCTTCCTGGCTGCGATGGTCTTGACGGTTCTGTGGTTCCGCTCTACGATGCCGTTTCCACTTGGCGAGTAAACACATCGAAACCGCAGATACACGTCCCAATTGTCCGCAAATTTTTAAAGTCTTTACTGGTGAATGCAGTATCGTTGTCGGTCAGTATTTCCATGGGTGGGCCTCGCAACAGGAAAACATTCTCCAACAGTCGAATGACGGTGCTCGCATTTTGTCGGCGCAGCGGCCGCCATACCGCAAACCTAGAGGGACCGCAATCAATAAGTGTTAGAAAATTCCCACCATTGTGGTGCGTTATATCCATCGCTAGTCTGCTCCAGTTGCTCTTCACGCTCAGTTCTCCTCATTCCCAGTGAACGGGTGCCGGATCGATCGACTGACAGGTTGTGCAGGCCTTCACAACGGATTTAACGCTTTCTCTGGACACTTGCGGGTCGACTAACCTGGCGAAGTACAAAGTTCGTTTCACGCCCGGATGTCCGCTTTGACGATGGGTATTGACCACCTGGTCCTCGTCCAGTCGTCTCCCTACCACTGCACAGCTCTCGAGTTCCAGTTCTCCTCTCTTGAGCAGTCCTAGCCACCTGTGCGGTACTCTGGTGAGGCAATCCGCACGGTTCTGACAGGACTGTACGAGTGTCACATCTATGGTCTCCCACCAGCGATCGCATAGTGCCCAGCTGTCGCCTAACCAGCATCTCGCCAGCTGCCCTTGTGTTCACCCGTGCCTTCCCGGTTAAGGTGTCGGAAATCCACCGGTGCACACACGCCGAATCAGTAACCAAGTGCAATGTTGTCACCTCCCATTGGAAAGCTAGATTGACTCCTTTAAGCGCCGCATCGAGTTCAGCTAAATTAATATGCCTGGCATCATTAGTCAGACGCAGCCAACACGCATCTTCGATGACATTTCCGTTCGCTTCCAATGCCACTCCTGTCGCCACGGAACTCGCATCTACCCAGACTGTGATCTCGTCACCACTCATGCACCAGTCTCCTCCAACGGGATTCAGTACTCTACTTAACATCTCCGCTAGTATACGACAGAGAGAGGGATCTTTGATTTTATCATCCCATCCATTGGTTTCTGTGGTTACCAGGCACTTGACAAATGTCATCCACACACGGGGAAATGTCCAACAAGTTTTCCACACAACGAAAATACGCGCCGACGGGTCAACACATCAGGGACTTCCGGAATCTGGCTTCCTCGTTTCCATCGGAGGGTGCCATTTTCTTCCCAGACTTGCAAGCCAAGAACTCTTGCTCCATCTCTCAGTCGCACCGGATCCTTGCACACCAAACCGTAATCCGAAAAGTGTTGTCGTACACGCGATGCAAAGACCAGACATTCACTGATGAAAATGTCATAAACGTATGTTGATGTGGCACTTTCAATGGTGCGGTCTTGCGATGTGATGGCGTCTGTAATGGATTTCATAATGAGTGGCGCCACATTTAGCCCAAAGCCGCGTAAGACAGAAGCGTTGGCCTTTGAAAATAACCGTTTGAAATGGCCACAGCGCTTCGTCGATGTGAATCTGAAGATATGCGTTCCGCAGATCCAGAAGCGACACATTGACCCCCTGCCGCCGCCACGTTCTCAACTTATGTGCGCACACTTCTGCATCGGCAGTAAAAGCATCCACAAAGTCGTTCAATTCGCAGTAATCGAGTACCGGACGTACCTTCTGTTTCTGCTCCTGCACGACTGCCATCAAGGGAATCAGACCCTTTGGGAGTCCCAGTCTTTCCTGGGTGTACGAAAGCAACCAGCCGTTCACAATCCACTGCTGAAGCTCTTTCTCGTATTTTCCTCTGATGCCGTCGGGCACTTTGTACTCTGCGACCTTGTTGCGCAGCTGAACTGGTGGGTCTTTTTGGGCCCATTTCCAACTGGCGGTCCATACTTTCTCGTCGGAATTGAAGGAGACGTCGAAATCCAGCTCACTAATGCAAAGAGCAGCACACACCTTCCTTCCTTTACCCAGTTCCACATTTCCGGCTGGCGTGATTATTATGCCTCCTAACGCTCGGATCACATCGATCCCAAGCAGCAGGTCGTAACCGAGGTGCCTCCGACGAGCCACCAAAACGTCGACCTTGGCATGATTTTCTCCGTCTGTGAGGATTGATCAGTCCCGACTCCACAACAGCGATAGCAGCGTAGTCGTGCTCGTGCCCGTCGGCTACTCCTGCCTTCTGCGTCACTTCGGCACCGGCAGTCTCTAGAGAAATGGTTTGGTCCACCGCACTTGTAGCGCTTTGGGTTCTCCCGCGGTGTCTCGGGCGTTCTCACGGCTGCCGCGACCTGTTCCGTGTCTTTCAAGATGTTTCGGGCCCTGGCTAGCAATTCGTCGATTCCCAGTTTGTCCAATCTTGTAGACGCTCGCAGGAGCCGACTGGTGTCGTCGGGAAGTCCTGCCAGGAAGGCGCACCCCAGTATGCGATCCGTTGCTCCGCCAAACGGTACTGCCAGCCTTAGCAAATCAGCCAGGTAGACATCCACCGTCTCACCCGGCTCGAGCCGTCGTCCGACGAACGTTTCCAAGCGATGAAGGGGTCTATTCCAAAGGCCGTATATAGGGCACTCCTCTAGGTCAGCATTGTCCCAGAGTTGTTGATATACGGCGTATGCTCCCCTCGTGAGTCTCAGTGGGATGATCCGTGCAGGTTCTTTTATTTTGGACACCCTGCAAACACGTTCGGCCTTCTCAAACCATTCGACGACAGTCGTGCCCGTGGGGGAGCCGTCGAATTCTGGGATCAATTTTAGATCGAACTTGTCCATTGCCGAAATAGCTTGTGGTAAGAAATCAAATAAAAAAAAAAGAAAAAAAAAAAGAGCCCCGGAAAAAAAACAAAAACGCGCTTGCTTTATACAGCCGAGGACCGACCATAATTTGTATGCGAATGACGAGACAACGAGATTTCGCGTTAACTGTCCGAGACCGCCTGTCATAAAACATGGGCGCCGCCATTTTGGTTCTTTTACCGCTGAGCAGCTGGATTTTGCCCGACGCACAGCTTCGTGGGCGTTTCCGAGGTAAGCCGTTTTCACAATTTTCCCCACTACTATTTAGCCCATAGTTGACGATAGGGAGATGGATTTATACCTTTCCCAATGGAAGTTAAGCGTGAGGAAATGTAAAGAACATGGCTGGAATACGAACTTGGCACTTCCATTTCTCATTCTGAGCAACCAACAACAATAATTTTTCATGTACATCCTTGTTTACTCAAACTCATTTTACGCTATCTAGTTTGATTAACGTCCCTGTTATAAATAGTCAAGATTCTCATCCCTTGTACTTCTGTCGCTTGTTTATTCAAGTCAATCCTGCAGTATGATTAATGATCGATGAATAATAACGATAACTATACGCTTCCCTTTTGGTTTTGAGACCCTATATATATATATATATATATATATATATATATATACATCACACACACTCCCAAAGAACTAAAAGATAACATAGACTTAACACACACATCCCATTCACAGCAACCAAAAAGACCAAGGAGGGTATACTTAGTCATGAATCTGTCATCGTCTATTTTGAAAACAACTTCAAAGAGGCCGTTTGAACCACACAAAATCTGACCAAAAATAATGTTAAAAAAACAAATGAAAACTACAAATAAAGTTCACTTTCTTTATAAACAGTTATTCACTCCTGTATTTTACTGCTACTAACAATCAGGGATTTTTTCTCCTGATGATAGCCATGCTGGCCGAAACTAGTCAAGGAACCTAAGTGAAATAATGAAACAAAAAATGTTAATATGCAACCCAGTGTGTCTGAAAATTTTAATTTTTGAATATTTTTATTGTTCAAAACACACACACACACAGACACACACGTATATATATATATATATATATATATATATATATATATATATATATATATATATATATTTATATTTTCTGTGTATTGAGGAGTAAATGTTCTGTAAGGCAAATGTTATTAAAAACAACAGACATTTTGTGACGATTAATTTTATTGATCATCTTTTCCAAATTACGAATAATCCGTCTTAGAAAAGGAGGAAATTCCGCCAGAAATTGTTCTAATCTCATTTCGGAAGAAAATTCAAGAAATATTGTTAAGCTGTCGACTTTCTTAAGTCAGCATCAGGGTAGGTCGGGACAACGATGTATTTCGTAAACCGAGTGTGTTTTGTGACATAAGCAAAGGGTGTTGTAATGTAAGCCATGAGATCTTTTTTATACATTTGATGATTAGACAATTATATATATATATATATATATATATATATATATATATATATATATATATATAATGTTTATTTCAATACCTATACTCGACTGGTATAAAAACGGGATAGTATATATATATATATATATATATATATATATATATATATATAATGTTTATTTTAATACCTATACTCGACTGGTATAAAAACAGGATAGCACAATTTGCCAATAATAATACATTTAGACAAACTGGTATCAGGGGAAAAATTGGAAAAAAAGAAAAGACTAAAAAACATCTTGGTTGGTCAAAAATCGTCCAACATCGCAATACCAAACAAAAGAAAAAAAAAAACAATCGTGTAAAATAAGAAAAAAAAAGGTAAAGGGCTCAATACACCAAGTAGAATATAAACAATCCAAGTCAGAAACTACCTACCAAGGTTTCACCTAACAGATCTTCAGGGCGAACTGGCTGAAGTGGATAGGACAAAGTCACTTTGTCTTATCCTATGTAGTTTCTGGCTCACTAGGACTTATATATATATATATATATATATATGATTCATCTTAAGTTTTCAATTAATATTCAATTAATATTCATACGACACAATATGTTTTATTCTGTACTCTCTTTAAGGGCGCTTAAAGGGGCCCGTTAAACTCGATGTCCAGTACTATCTTAATAGAATTTATCATATTTTTATTTGTTCATCCGTCTATCATCGCATAATTCAAGAACAGTTTTTACTTTGTCGATTAAAATTGTTATCTTTGCTAATGGAGGCAGAACAATGTTTTCAGCGTAAGGAATTCGATTCACAATGTAAGTAAAACGATAAACTCGATCCTGATTGTTGTGCCCACCAGGTTAGTCAAACAAGAACTTTATCATTTCGTTTATTCGTCGAAAGTATAATCACAGAGTATTTGATTCCATATTCAAGAAAATAATGCTGTACAAGGGTTTTTCCAAATACTATTTAATCCGTAGCTTTATTCAGCTACAAGTTCTTGTATTCTTAAAGAGGTTACAAACAGACAAATGTGGTACTCGAGTGAAAGGGACAGTAACACGGGCGTAGATGAAAGAAAGAGAGGTTTATTGTAAAAGAGAATACACAACTGAAAGGCAGGGAATCGGTTAGCAGGCTAGTAATACCCGAAGCAAGGATATTTGTCAATCGCCTCACGCTCGGGCAAAAATTCCCTGTAGACCCCGTAAAAACAGGATTGGGTAGCTGTCTACCACCCCAGACGAGACTCTTCCCTTCGGCATAGCCTCGTCTGGGTTCCTCTCTGCTGGAGACGAATCTCCAACTAATTGCCGAAGCAAGGTTATTTACCTCACCACTCCACGAGGCAGGATGTGGCACAAGGCCGTTATTTAATGCGGGTTAAAACCGAGCCCTTTGGCTCGGGCAAAAATTCCCCGTAGAACCCGTAACAAACGGGGTCGGGTAGCTGTCTATCACCCCAGACGAGACTCTGCCCTTCGGCATAGCCTTGTCTGAGTTCCCATGTGCCCGAAGTTCGACTAGCTCAGCTTGAGACGAATCTCCAACTAAGCCCCCCAGGTATATCCTATGCTCACTATATATAGCTAACGATATACGTTCAGTTATTATGTTTTATCGCTCTTCTCCATGAGAGTGAATGCTGGACAATCTCTTCACAGGTGAAGAGACCTGAGGTAACAGAAATGTGGTTATACAGAAGGATGCTGAGAATGCTATAGATGAAGCGCGTAAGTAACGAAATCTGAAGAAAAAATGGAAAGATAAAATAAAAAGGACACTTATACTTGGAATCAGAAACAGATGGTTGAAATTTCTAGAGAATATAGTTAGAAAAGAGGGCTGGGAGAATTCGATACTCACGAGGCAGTGAAGTTAGGAGGGAGAGGAGCATTGGTGGGATCATCGAGATCTTCTTCTGTGTGAAATGAGTCCTATGTTCGATATAAAGAGACGTCCGCAGCCGCAGCATGGGTGGGGGTAGAAGGGTGCAGGGGATAGGGAGCTGTAAGTTTTTTTTGGGGGTGGTGGTGGTAGGGGGGCTCTCTTCGTCTCTTCTATTTGTCTTCTGCTGTTTTCGGGGGAAGTTTTTTCGCGGACTACTCCTCTACGATTCATTCTTACTGCATCTTCCGTCCTCCCAATTGATCGGATCGATTTCTGTTCTCAGGAAGTTGTTTTTGAGCCTATCATTGAACCGGCGACGTGGGGCTTCATGTGGTCTCTTGACAGATGTGAGCCATGAGAAGAGTATTTGTTTGGGTAGGCGAGTGTCTGGCATTCGAACAAGGTGTTCGACCCGTCAAAGTCGGTCGAGAGTCATGATGGTTTCTCGACTGTCCATCGCGAGGGAAGACTTTATTGTCAGTGATCCAATGCTGCCACGTATTCTGCAGGATTTGACGAAGTTTCATCTGATGGTGTCGTTCAAGTTTGCGGTTGTCTCTTCAGTAGAGTACGCAGGATGAGCTTGATGGTTTGAGTTAGTCTAGGATTACCGAAGACGCCTTCGAATCACTTCACTTATACTGCTGGGGAGGCCTTGATTCGATTATCGACGTCTTTTTCAGCGGATGCATTTGTGCGTAAAGTAATGACCATTCAAATGCTGTTATCGGATGACGCTGCCTGGTTGCTCATACCGAGGAAGCTCTACGGCGCTTTTCAAATAGGGCTTACTCTTAGTCATTAAACAACAAACATTATGGTCCAAAATATAAGCATTATCCTAAACATCTATTTTGATGGTTACAACCTTGAGATGATAGAGGATTTATCTCACCTGGCTTCAATGTATACGTCAACCTAGGACGCTTAGTTGAACACATGAATCAGAAAAGTAGCAGCAACATTATCATGTTTACAATATCCGAGTCAATACCATGATATCAAGACGAATCAACTCCATCCATGTTCAGCGCGTTGTTTTATGGCAGTGAGCCATGAACTTTGTACTACCACCAAGACTTCCATTACAAGGTTGTAGAAAGATTCTGAGAATCATTTGGCAGAACCGTTCTCTAAACAGTAAAGTAGGCTTGCACTGGTGAGGCTATTTTATTCGCATGCATGAGGGCTATAGAAATAGAAGTGCTGTACGGAGGACTCGTCATCCGCCTCAGAGCTGCAGGAGGACCGGTCATTCGCTACAAAGATGTTTGTAACATGAAGGACCAGTGAGTAAAGAATAGAAGCCGCAGGCGGCAGAAAGCAGCATCAACAACCACAGAGCCTGATGCGGCTTTAGTATGTAGCAACTGCAACGAAGTCAGAGATCTAAGTTCGGGCTTCAGATCCACCATAGACACATGGTGTATATTCGTGCAAGACAGAAGAATGCCAATAGCTTCAAACAAAATTTTATCAGAAATGTGTTTGTGATATTTTAAACTTAAATGATAAATCGTAAGATCTGTTTTTTTTCTAGTCTAGATGTAACTATGTTTCAACATAAGAGTTTCTTCTATCGCACTTATCGCTTGTGGAAATCTCTTCCAACCTCTTGATTTTCAGTTAATTTTGATTTTCAGTAATTTAAATGCAATGTCCATTATTATTTATATTTTGTCGTTTTAATTTCTATTCATTTATTATTCTCTCTCCTATTTTTTCTATTTTCTCAGTAACCACTTGCGTCTTAATGGCTTAATTGACTTGCTGGGTTTGAAATGATAAAAAAAATAATGACCACTTCGCAGTTTATTCTATTTAACATTGGCAGATGAAGTTGCGTTATCGAATGAAACACTAAATTAAACTTGAATAATAAGACTTAAATTATGTGCAAAAAACAAATTCATAGATAGGAAAAATACTTTAATTTTTGAACCACTTGTAGACAGGGGTCTCCAGGAGTTTTTGCCAATGTTCTTGCGTGTACCTTTTTTATCGTACCCTGAGATCCGGTTATTATAGGTATAACTGTAGTTTTAAGATGTCACATTTTTTTCAAATGCAAGAACATCATTTTTATTTTCCTATATTCTTTAACTTATATATTCTCATTTGATGGCGCTGCCATATCTGTGTGAAGGTTCTTCTTCTTCTTCTTCTTCTTCTTCTTCTTCTTATTATTATTATTATTATTAGTAGTAGTAGTAGTAGAAGTAATACTATTTGGCAAATACTACTTGAACAAGTATTACTAGTTCGGATATTATTGGGAAGCATTATTATCTGTACCGATGTCTACGAAGTCTCGAATATAATGAGTATTTTTGTGAAGTGATAACGAGCTTTCGCTTGACATAGCAAAAGTGACAAGCGAAGCTGTCCAACATCGCAACACGTTTGAAGCACCGCTTCCCGCATGATCACTAAATTTAAGAAACGAGGAGAGGCCGCACGAAAATACCAAGTGTTGTAAGCTTGGATGCGCGGGTGGTATAATGGCTAGAAATTATTATTTGGAGAGCGATTTTCCAATTCCAGTTAGGTTCGTTATGTTTACTTACGGGCAAATACTTTTGGGAGAGATATGAATCCACCATTTCTCACAAGTATGGGTTTATTTGGCTTGTATCAGTAAAAAATAATTATTAAAAAAATATGCAATCTAAAAATATTTTCTGGCTTTAAATAACCCGCAAATGTTTGATAAGCCGTAGAAAACTAATCAATCAATCTTATTCCGTAGGATTTGTGTAGCATATATTCCCAGGTCTGATATTACACTCTCCAGTTACCTTAATGTACATACTTGATTTTAACATTCCAAATACATCGCTTATACCTAGGGTTGCTTTGTTGTTGATAGATAACTGAGCATTCTGTCTTCTTGCAATTATTCCTTTGTTCTTCCTTTCCTTTACTGCATTCTTTGAAATTTCTTTCAGTTGCCTTTCTAAGTCTGCCATCAACAGGCTATTGGCCATCAACACAGAGTCGTCTGCAAACCGCATGTTTAGGTTATCTTCCATCAATATTAAATCTATTTACTTATTCTCTTTAGGGTTATTGAGTAAATCCAATACTTCTTTTACGTCGATTTTTGCTTTAATATGATATTAATATAAAATTAAAATTATTGTTGAAAATAATGCGCATTTTGCATATTAATATAACATTAAACTTACTGTTGATAATTATGTGTTTTCTAGTAAAGTTTTATTATTCTCTCCTTTTTGTCTTCTGGTATTTTGGAAGAAATTATTTATCTGCTCATCTCCAGTTAAGAGAACCCAAATTAAAGCCAGGGCACTTCATCTCTTAAACCCACCTACCCTAACATGCGATGGCCGCAGGCTTCTCTTCAGATCCAACATACGAGGTGTGTCTGAAAAGTAACTGGACTGGTGTCACAAACGATTTATTTAAATTCCAAACAACAAACTACATGGTTTCCCCTTCAAAGGTTTCTCCTTGATGCTTCAATGCACCACTGGAAGGGTTCTTCTCGGAGGCCTCTCAGCTCCATTGTTATGGCCCTTGTGATAACCTCCACGACTTCAAAACAGGTCCCCACGATGCTCTCCTTGATAATCCCCTTGAGCTTGGGGAAAAGAAAAAGTCACACGGAGTAAGGTCAAGTGAATAGGGTGGTTGTTTTAGTTCGGCGATGTTCATCAGGATACTCAGGGCTTTGTGGGAAGGTGCATTGGCGTGGTGAGGCAACCACGATTTGTCCTACACACACACACACACACACACACACACACACACACACATATATATATATACACACACACACACAAAAAAAAAAAACATCTGAAAAAATGCGATAAAATGCTAACATTGCAGTTGTATACTTCCCAAATATCATGCTAGATGATAAAAGAAAAAAACAAAAACAAAAAAAAGAAAAAACAAAAAAAAAAACGCTTATCACTCTTTCACCCAGAGCTCACACAACCAATCCATTCCTGTTACTTTTTAGACACACCTAATAAGGCACCTTTCACACGAACGGAAATGTCGATGAGCGTCCCAATACCTGAAAACGAGTTCCAAAAAACGACGATTTTTATTATTCTCTAATATATATACTCGTTAATTTAAAACAACATGCCTGCCCGCACACACAATTCCGTAAAATACATGTCGAAAACACAATTATACTTCGACATGAAAACAATAGACAAAAACTAAAAATCCTTGAAGCATTATACATCAAACAGTTGAAACCCAACCTAAAAAAAATTAATTATGGCATCTCTACAAATATTCTTAAATGTCTATAATTGGTAACAGAAACCATTGGTTTATACCAACGGCTTCCATACTTCATACTTCTCCAATTCACTCTCGTGTGGTCATGTGTGACGTCATGAGATGCGGTGCGATTCGCTTCTAGCGTCTTATATGCACGTGTTTATCGTTGCTTAGAAATCATCTATGTAAACAATGACAGACTATCATCACTGTCTTGTCCGTATATTGCTTAATATGTTGTAATTGACATCTTTGATAATGGCTTATGTAAGCCGAAAGCTTAGATTGTATTAAAAACAATATGGATCAATATTGTGAATTTCTTTCTTAAGTTCAACGATAAACTTATCAGACGTTACGAAAAAATTTACATAAAATAAATAGACAGCACTTGTCTATATTATTTAATGAAACGTGTATGAATATATATATATATATATATATATATATATATATATATATATATATATATATATATATGTGTGTGTGTGTGTGCGTGTGTGTGTGCGTGTGTGCATATATGTGTGTGTTTGTATATATATATATATATATATATATATATATTTATATATATATTTATATATATATAATTATTTATTCGAGAATTATAACATAAATATGTTATAAAATCACTACAAAAATAGCCATTTTGTTTCAACACTTCTGGTATCTTATCAAATGATGATGTTGAATGTAGAATAAAGGGTTTTAAAAGATTCAAATCAATCAAACACCCCTCGATAGGGGAAACGCTGTTACATAAACTGGAACGACCAATCAAAATACAAGTATACGAGGATTCAAAAAACTTGACAACGAACTAAGGTTATAATTATTTAATGCTTTAATATTGGGGTTAGACTAAAATAGAATTTATTCTAATTAATAAATATTAAATTATACGATAAGATTTGAAATTAAAAATTACCCATTTTAAAATTTAAATTTATACTTATATATATATATATATATATAGCATCTACTTTTTATATATAAAAGTGCTCAATACAAAGTAGACCAAAATATCATTATAACGTTTTTATTATAGTAGATTACAAGAAAAAAACATTTTATATCGCGACACAAAAGCTTTCATGTTTCAATAATATTACTGTATTTGCTGAGGCGATGTCAGATACCTTGTGACAAAAAATATTTCTTAGGGAAATTTAAAAACAAATCGTTATCTCTTTTCGGAAGTTAAAGTGGCTGGGGTATAAGGTCAGAATAACCTACATACCTTTAACCTCTGAACTTATTTCTCTATTTTAGCGTAGATATCACTTTTAATTGGCTAATTGAGACAGAGCCAAAATATATTTTTTTAAAATTTTGATCTTATGCCCCTCTGCAACTTTCAAATAGAGGTAACGATTTGTTTTTGAATTTCCCCAATAAATCATATTTTATTACAGTCTATTTTAACAAAAATAATACAATATATATATATATATATATAATATATATATATATATATATATATATATATATATATATATATATATGCACACACACACACACACACACACACATATATATATATATATATATATATATATATATATAATAATAAACATAGAAGTCAACACTTAAAGGTGACAGTCTGTTTCATGCTAAACGCAATCGTCAGGCCACGAGTGCTGTTATTTTTCTCGGCTCTTTATATATATACGGGTCAGTGGTGCATTGTGGGTAGTCTATTTTGTTGGTTATTTTACCAGAAGCCGTTTATTTATTTATTTGGGTTAAATTATTTTGCTTGTTTTTATTTATTTTTATTTTTTATTTTTATTTCTTATCTTATATATTTATTTTTTTTCTTTTTATTAGTCGGAGTTTTTATTAACGTAGTAAAAATTTGTTTATATCGCTTATTTAATAGTTTTGTTAAAAATAATAGCACTCGTGGCCTGACGATTGCATCTAGCATGAAACAGACTGTCGCCTCTAATTGTTGACTCCTATGTTCACTTTTATATTTACACACGCTCTATGTCTCATATTGAGTGAGCACTTTATCCCATAAATATAGAACATCTTAAGACTATAGTTCTTCATATATATATATATATATATATATATATATATATATATATATATATATATGTAAAGAGAGAGATAGATAGACAAATAGATAGATATATGGATAATATTAGTGGAAAATATACACATACATATGCAATCATATATCTAATATATATATATATATATATATATATATATATATATATATATATATATATATATATATATATACATACACATATATATTTGTATAAAAAAATAAATCCAAGAGGATAGAATCCAGGTAGAACTCAATGTCCAGGACAGAGTAAGGATGTAATAAAAGGCTTAAACACTAATATTAGTGTTTAAGCCTTTTTATTATTTATATATATATATATATATATATATATATATATATATATATATATATATACGTCAGAAGCTATATATGGTTTATGATTTAAAATATTACGCACACACAGATATATATATATATATATATATATATATATATATATATATATATATATATATATATATGTGTGTCTGTGTATGTGAATGTGTGTGAATGTCCGTATATTTTGCACATATAAACATATAGGAAATGTATTAATATATATATATATATATTAATACATTTTTTCACACGCTTTAAAAATATATTATATATATATAAATATATTTTTAAAACGTATGCATATATTGTTGTAAAATATATTTATATATATATATGCGTGTGTTTGAGAGACAGAAATGATATCTATTCACGTGTCAATATCTCCGACGACGAAAAAAAAGAAAAAAGAAAAGCAGTCTTCGCCTCTCCATGCTATTTTTTTTTCATCCAGAAAACCATAATCACGTCTTTTGAGAGCCGAAGGAATCTCAAATTCTGCTTAATATAGAATATATATTTTTTTTATCATTTAACAAAAATAGCATAAATCTATGACTTTTTTTTCAAAAAAAATTCGTACGAATTTCTTCGTCAGTTTTTTTTTGTTTTTTTGTTGTTGTTTTTTCCGTCTGTCTGTTTGGAGGCACCATTTCAGTGAGGTATAATGAAAATAGTCTCACTGAAAACAGCATTGGCCTTTTTAATTCTCTGTCGTGTTTTAATATTAAATTCATATCCTGGACTGGGCTTTTCCAGTCTGTTGATTTGGATTCAGTGATTGTATAGAATGAAGATTGGCTGACAACAGCATTGGTACTTTACATTTTATATCGTGTTTTAATTTTATATTAATTTCTTCGTCATGCTTGTAACTCTTTAATGTTTTCTATTTCATCGTGTCAATGAGGTCTTAGAATGGAGAGTAACTGACTAGAGCCTTGGCCATTGAAATTCTCTGATATGTTTCAATATTATATTCATTTCTTTCTCATGATAGTGAATCTTTTATTCTGTTCATTTGGATGCCCCGGGTCAATAGTTGAACCGAATGAAGAGTCCCTGGCAATATTCTTGTTACTTTAATTTCTCTGTCGTGTTACACTTTTATCGCAATTACTATTTTTATGGTTTTCATTCTTTCAGAATATTAATTAGGAAACACCTTGTCAGTGAGTTTTTATATGGAAACTCCACTGAAAACAGCCGAGGTATTTTATATACTGTCATCTTTTAATTTTATATTAATTCTGAGAATGCCACTTTGGATGTTACATCCAAAGTGGCATCTAAATGATTTGTAGAATGAGAATTCACAGACAAATTTAAAAAAAAATCTTTCGTATTTAAATTTCGTATTAATTCTCTTATATTCGATATTTCAGGGTGTCTAGTAATTGAAAATTCACAGAAGCAGCCTTTTCTTTTTTTAATTTTTCTATCATTTAAATCCGTATTAATTTTCTATCATTTACCTTATTTTCTCTATTTTCTGGCTGTCTACTAAAGGAAAATTCACAGTCAAAAGACTTAATTTTTCGTCTTTTAAATTCGTGTTAATTATATATTAATTCCCTTATTTTGGACGTGTTAATACCCTTGGGAAATGTATGAATCCTGTTCTTCCCCCCCCCTCCAGCAATGGGTAAATAGCAAGACAGACCGGATTCTATAGCCTTGGATGGTAAATGGTCTACCGCAGTAAGAAATGGCAACTTACTGCGGTAAAAAACCTGCCTCGTCAGTCATGTATCGAAAGATACATGATCGCCTACGCGTGTATCACGCATGGCACACAACTGATTGTCAACTAAAAGAAAATTCACAGGCAAATGTCGTATCTTTTTAATTTCTCATCGTTTAATTTCGTATTAATTTTATACTAATTCCATTATTTTGGATATTTCAAGCTGTCTGTTAAAGGATAATTCACAGGAACAGCTTTAACTTTATAGATTTTCGTCTTTTAATTTTGTATAAATTTTATATTAATTACTTTTTGGGCTATTTCAGGCTCTCTACTAAATGAAAATTCACAGGAGCAGCATTATCATTTTAATTTTTCGTCTTAATTTCGTATTTTTGGGAGTCTGCTAAATCCAAGTTCAAAAACTATTCTCATATTAATGTTATATTAATGTCTTTAACTTTGTTTTGTCGCTTTCAGGTTGTCTACTTCGATTCAACTTGTTAGTGACAGTCGAGAATAAAGATTCCGTGACAAAAATGTTACCTTTTGCTTCATTTATCGTGTTTTAATTCTTCATAAATGTCCGTGTCATATTAATTGCTAGGACAGTCAGT
This sequence comes from Acanthosepion pharaonis, assembly GCA_903632075.3. Classification (NCBI taxonomy): domain Eukaryota; kingdom Metazoa; phylum Mollusca; class Cephalopoda; order Sepiida; family Sepiidae; genus Acanthosepion; species Acanthosepion pharaonis. The sequence continues at coordinate 6,553,259 of CAHIKZ030001335.1, forward strand.
TAATTTAAAGTCATCCTGTCAGGTTTCTTTTAGAATGATGATTAATTGACAAGTGATTTAGTTCTCTATCTTCTATCGTGTTTTCATTTTGAATTAATGTCCATCTTTCAGTTTCATTCGATGCATCGTGAATGTGATGTTTTTGAATAAACATTGATTGTAAACAGTCTTAAATATTTACCTTCTCTGTGTTGTTGCAAATTTATATTAATTTCTTGTCATGTTTGTATATCTATAAATATATTTAAAGGAAGGCACAGTGTCATGGATCCTTAAAAATGAAAATTTACTGACAACAACAACATTGAAAATTAAATTTCATTCTTTTAATAATTTCTAACGATTTGGGTTCATTCAGTTTGTCAGTTTTGATGTCAGTTATCTTCGAGAATGAGAATTTACTGACAAATATGGAATCTCTGGCATATATTAATATATATTTTATATTATATTCTCTGTTATAGTTGTGGCTCTTTCAGTCTGTTAATTTTTGATGCACCAGATCGGCGATTTTCTAAAATGGAAATTTAGTGACAACACCCTCGGCCCTTCTCTGTCATATTTCTATTCTGTATAATATTCCATTTGTCCGCTAATATCTTCTAGGATGATGGTTCAATGACAAGAGACACGCGTTTGAATTCCATGTTATGGAAATTAACTTTACTAAAAACCGTCACGAGGGGGCGCTCCTTAATCCTATAAAAAAAGCGTGCATTTTTCTCCGTATTCTCATTCCTCTTTTACAGCTTCGTGCTTATAAGTTGTAGTCGAACGTGGGGAAAAGTGTTCTCCCACTGGGGAAAGTTAATTTTCATGGTTTTCTCTTTTCACTTTTTGTCCGCTTTCAAACACTTGTCTATCACGCAGTCCGACACCAATTTCACACACACACACAAACGTTCATACACTAGTTTTAAATGTTTTTTTTTTTTATGTAATTAGGCTTTAAATGTTTTCTTCTTTTATTGTAATTGTAATTCCTTTTGGCAATGCATTAAATTTGTTTTTTTTTTTAATTAATTTTTACTTGAACTCATATAGCGTCCGCCAATATTGTTTGTGGGATAAATTTTTAATTCGCCCGTAAATATTTCCTATCCAAATTGTTGATTACTGCAATATAATGGTGACTTAATATTTAACCAACCATACTATCAATCACGCAATAATGGCTTTGCGATTTCAGTCCTTTAATATCGTGAGAACCGATTAATAAGCTACTAGAATGATGATTCACTGACAAGAGATTGCCTCTTGATTGTCCCTGTTCATGTTGAATCTTAAATTCCATCTTATGGTTTGGGGGCTCTCAGTCCGTTAATATCGTGAAAACGGCTCAATAGACTTCTATAATGTTGATTTATTGATAACAGGATTTCTCTTTACATTTTATCTTGTTTTAATTCGGTATTAATTTCCTCGTTATGAAGTCTAGCTACTTCAGATCCGGTGTGGAATCTCTGCAATATCTGCAGCAGTCTTGACTTATTACCATCTACATGAAATTTCCGCTTTATTCTTTAGTTCTGAAAAATTAGGTGCATAATCAAACATTGGTTATGAAGAGTGTTTCATTAAAACGGATTATCTATAAGGGTGTTTCATTAAGGCGGATTATATATAAGGGTGTTTCATTAAGATGGATTATATATAAGGGTGTTTCATTAAGACGGATTATATATAAAGGGTGTTTCATTAAAACGGATTATCTATAAGGGTGTTTCATTAAAACGGATTATATATAAGGGTGTTTCATTAAGACGGATCAAAGTCAGCAGTAAATAAATCAGTGTTATTTGTGAAAATTCGTTTATTTCTCTACTGGGTCATGTTATTTAAGTCATGGCAATTGTGTGTAAAAAATAATATCGCCCAAATGTCGGCCAAATCTGAAAGAAAAAGAAAAAAATCATTAGGCGCTTAAACTTAATTCATATTTAAAATCGGTCCAAGTTATTGGAACACACTTTATGTTTCTCAAGCAGGATGCACTTGACACCAAATCAGGGAATTTGATCATTAGAGGAGAACACAATCTTCATGGCCTGAAGATTGCGTTCAAATATTAAACAGACTCTTGCCGCTCGCTGTTGACTAGTGTCCACTTGTATTTATTTACTCTCTACCCCTGATACTGAGCGCTTTTACCCATAAATACAGCATACCTTAACACAAGACAGTATCTATAGAGTGTGAATAGAGACTCGACCGCACTCTAAAGCTTTTTAAGACGACAGCATCTCAATCATTTTCAAGAACCAATGTGGTGTCCCTGTGTTGGAATAAATATATATGCACACCTAAAATCATGTATTAACTTCAAGATACCTTCTCCTATAGTGAATGACATTTTATTTAATGTGGCTTTTTATTTTCTATAATAATAACTTTTAGATTTTTACTCTTTCCTTTTTTATATATATATATATATATATATATATATATATATATATATATATATATATATATATAATTAATAATTATTTTATTAATTTATATATATAATTATTATATACATATATAATACTGAAAACATCGAGGCCAAACTTTAAATTTAAATTATTACATTTTTGGTGTCCGATGTGTCTACACGTACAGCATAGCCGACTTCATTCGACTTCTCAACGATTTTGTCTTTGTTTATATCATTCAATGCATTAGCCATTTATCTTAATTAATATAACCATAACTTCGTTTTAAAGAAGGCAATTTTAATTATAATGTAACCAGAAAATTCCTTGCCATAGTAAAGAAAGATTACACTAAATATGATCTCTTCGTCCTCAAATTAATCTCAGTTGCCATCAAGAACTTTTTACAACGGGCCTCCAGCTACGCTATGCCATAAAGGTAAAAATCAGTCCCTGTCGCAAGTCTGCCTCGTTTGCGAAGGATTTCCCACGGATGCTGTTGTCCAGAGAATGGAAGAAACGGTAATCTGTTGGCGGGAGTAAAGTAGATGGTATCGTGTCTCCCAGTTTATATCGCCATATGGTATCACTGGTCACCAGCGTCACATGAGGTCTGGCATTTTCATGAAGCAACGGTAGACCCTTGCGATTAACCAATGCCGGCTCCTTCAAGCCTTCTTGCACAACTCCCCACTACTCCAAGTACAGATCCGTAGATAGTTTGGCCAGTTGGTAGTAGCTCATAGTGCAATTCTTATGGAATTGTTCACCAGATACAGAGCATGATCTTGCTGGAGTGTAGAGATGTCTCGAGGTTTGAGGCACAAGGTCCCGCGGTGACAGCCAATACCTGGGACGCTTGGGAGTGTCGCATAAGACCCGCTTTTCGTTACTGGTGTGCACTCTATAAAATATGGGTATTAGCGGTGCTGAGAATGCAACCAGAATAAAGCTGTCACTCGTGTGTGGGTTACCCATTTGCTGAAATTGGACACCCTCCTTCTGTTGTGCATGTGAAACTTGATTGTTTCATCAGAAATCGGGAAGCGTTCGGCAAGTTCACGACAGGTTTGACTGTTGGCCAACTCTATGGCCACTTTCACAGTCTCATCCTCCCGGACCTTTGGCTGACCACCGCGGGGTTAATTACAAATTGATAGATATCCGGAGCTAAACTTCTGGAACCTATGCCAGAAATATCCCCAAATTTTTCAGCGATTTGATGCGGTTGTGGACAAGTCTAACTTAATGTCATAAAATATACAACTTCGAACGAGCTGCTTGGACACTGCCATGTTTTTTCGCCGCTGCTCGTGTTATGAATGATGTGTGTGCACAACGCACCTGCATTTGTCAAGGGCAATGCCCTCGACCCATTGTCTTCTTTCCGGCACGTGATGCACTCATTTGCGTATCACTTCTTCCCACACGACGTAAACAAACGGGAAGGATATTCTATGGTTACCTCATAAAAGATAAAATAATTTACCCAGGAGAAAATGTATAGAAAATGCATTACATTCGAAGTCTTTCACGGTAAATTTGAATTCTGGTTCATAGCTTTCTTAACAAATCTACCGCTGTTATAAAGTGGGCTAAAACCAGAAGTGATAAAAAAATCGTTGGGAAGTTGAGCTGTATTTTTTGTTTTTTACTAAAGTTTGTCCAAGAGCCACTCAATGTAGAGGATTAATAAATGAAGAAGGTGATATGAATGTGATTGCAAAAAGTGAAATTTACTAGAATAGATAAGGATTAACCTTACACTTGAAGAGTATGTAATGTTAGGGGACGTATTTACGCACGAGTTATTTTCACAAAGTAATGGTTCTAAGGAAGAAGTTTTCTTAGTGAAAACTCCTCCTCAACATTCAGCTTCATTGCTTATGTATATGGAATGAATCTGGTATAACACTGTGTACATAGTAAGGTGATTCTTGGTTGCAAAGGCCTGAGCTGGTGGCATAAAAGAATGGAAGACATAGGAAGATATAGAAGGAGTAATAGATTGGCCTTAGGCTAAGTACGATGCATCTGTAGAAACGGGGTTCAAACAGATAAAAATTAATCATCCCCCATAAATTCGAGTAAACAATTATCAATGGCCAGAAAACGAAAGATTGACAGCTCCAGCACAGATAAGTCAGCAATACTCCATTTCTAGACTAATTTTACTCTTATGTAGGTAAAGAATGGCGGGAGGTACTTTCTGGAATGGTACAAGAAACCGATCATTTTTCCAGCATTTTTAGCAATGGATCATATATATGAGTTCCACTGGAGGACTAAGTGCACTTGAGGCGCAATAAACTTTCAAAGTAACGGTCTTCATTGGCAGTGCAACCTTTCGTCATGACTGCAAAAATATCCAGAGTCTGGTCAGTGATGATGCAATGACATAGCTTGGTTTTTCAGCAATTGCAAGTTACAAGCTAATTTTCTTCCCTTCAATCTATGTTACGGAAGAGACCAGTAGCCATCTCCGTTCATCTAGATTTTTGGATGTCCATTCAAAAAGCATGTTATCATCTGCATAATATTCACTCGTGTTCAGAGAATGTTTCTACTCAGATCGTTAATATTAACACTGGACAAACTGACGTAAGAAAAAGAGTTAGGACCGACGAGAGAGCATTGAGGGATGCCTACTTTGATCTCAGAAGCATCTGAAGATTGGTCATTAACAACTTAGTAATTGCGAAGACTGTTATCCTTGGAGATAAATCTGGAATTAATGCCGTTGAAAAGTGTGTAGTCTCCAGTTCAGTAGATATTACATTTATTGTTTAATTGATATTTACTCACTAAAATTAACGTTCATAATAATAATAATAATAATAATATTTAGAGCAGCGCAAATGAATATAATCTCAATGCAGAATGGATCAAATGAGAATAAGAACGAATGATGGATAAACGCCGACAAGAATGGGAAACTATAAACAAGAATATTCTTAGGTAAGCTCTAACGAAATCACCAAAAATGGAAATCTCCAGAAAATGAAAAATTACTCAATGATTGGTTCTATCATCTGCCATCAATCTATAGAACCTTTGCACAAACTTTGTCAATGCTAAATAACCCTAGAACATTAAGCATCAATTAAATTTACACCACTACTAACCATGGGTATATCATACCCGATTTTGAAAATATCAAAAAAAAAAAAAAAATTAAATATAAATTTTTATTTGAAATATTTTATATGCGGGCACTTCAAACTTTGTACTTTGAGTTAACTTTAATAGGAAACGAAAAACATTATTTACGTAAGAAAATCAGGAACTGAAAATTGTAATTAAAAATAGGAAAGTTTGCGCTGGGTACTATATACCATTGGTTAGTGTTCTGGGGTTAATAATTCCAATGAGGTAACAGAATGAATCACTGAACGTATTACATATCTACCAAAAACGGGTGACGCATATGATCCGAAAAATTATCGGCCAATAACAAGTCTATCCACCACGTAAAAATTGATCACGTCTCTCCTGGCGAACTGTACATGCAGGAGAAGAGGGAGAAATCTCAGAAAAGCATGGATAGATTACCGTAATGCATTTGATAGTGTGCCAAGGTCATGAATCTTTAAGGCTTTGGAAATGTACTAAGTCTTCTCGCTGATAGCAAATGGGAATATGGAAAGCCACATTATGCCTAAATCACACCAATCTTTCAAGCAGATTCCCTGTCAATCACTTCTGTTTTGTATGTCCTTAATTCCCCCTTAAGCGTGAACTAAACAATAAGAGCTATGGCTACAAACTACACAAGAAAGTACTCAAACACCTACTTTACATGGATGATCTCAAACTCTTTCAAAAAGACAACAATGAGTTGAAGGGTCTCATAAATACTATAAAATATTTTAGGGACGACATAGATATGAATTTCTTTGCATAAATGTGCAAAAGTAACATTCAAGAAAGGGAAAATTATAGAAATATACTCAATGCAGCTAGATTTTGTCACAAAGATTAGGGAACTAGAACAAGAAGAACCATATAGGAACCTAGGAATTAGCGAAGGAGATGGAATGCAGTATACCCAAATGATGGAGGAATTAAGAAAAGAATATTTTAGGCGTGTGCGTCTGTTACTGAATACCGAGGTGAATTAAAAAAAACAAACAAACAACCCCCCCCTAAAAAACAAAACAAAAACAAAACAAAACAGAATATCAGTCTTAAACACATTGACTTTCCCCGTGGTGCATTTCAGTTGCAATATCCTTAACTGGGCCATAGCTGACATTAAGCGAATGAACTCCAAGACGAGAAAGCTTCTCACTTGCCACCTCATGCATCATCCCAAGGCTGATGTTGATCGTCTGTTATGCGTCCAGATCCGAAGGAGGCAAAGGATCAGTTCCACTAAATCAATCATACAAAACTACAAAAATCGGCCTTCAAAGAAACCTGGAGACTACAGAAGACTGGATGATGGTCTGCGTCAAAGAACAGGAAAGAAGTAAGAAACTTTGTTCAGTAATGAAGGAAGCCAACGAATTCAAAATGGAATTTCAAATGGGTGAAGAAGTGTAAGTAAAAAAAAAAAAACGAAGGGCTTTATCCATGTAAAATATGTGTGTTCTTAATTGTTAGTTTCCTAAAAAAAATGCCCAGTGTAAAATGTGTTGATGCCATTTCTGACCTTAGAAGTCTGGTTGGGATCCCGAAAGAAATAAGTATACAATCGAAATCAAAGTGGCACATGTGAACATCAACAATCCCCGTTGTAGTTGGAGCCCTCGGATGGGTTGGAAAAGATTCCAGTAGACTAATTGAAGGGATCCCTGGAAGTTCATGCCTTAAAATTTCCTCACTAGTACAGCCCACAACTTACGAAGGGCTTTGTCTATGTAAAAAAAAAATTCTCTTTTTTTTTTTTCAGTGGAAAACGTCATGATGCCATTTCTAACCTTAGGTCCCAGGGTGGTACCCGGAAAGAAATGAGTGCACATCTGAAATCAAAGAAAATAATAATAATAATAATAGACAAGAGAAAATACTTTTATGCTAACGCGTTTCGTTGCTCGAGGAAGACATTTGCATACGAAGGTTCCATCTTGTATTCTCTTATTTTATTGTCTTAATAGAGATATCTTATTTTATACGGATTTTAAACACACATACACACATATATAAAACATTGTTCTGCCCTACAATGTTAGATCACAGACGAAAGAGCATTTTTCTTTAGAAAAATTTCTTGAATACGCACACCGATAGGCGTAAAACAAACTGCTTAAAAAAATGGCGTCTCTATATAAAATACGAAGTATCCACTACAATAAGTTTTGATATAATGAAAATGGCGGATTAAAAATAAATCCATTAATTCTTTAATTCTTTTTGAAATTCAAACTTCCCATTGTCTCACGTTCGTGCGCATGTGTAGTCGCATGAAAGTAAGTATAATCTATGAATTGCTAAGCGGCGAAACACGTCACCGAACTTTTCCACTTTGTCATGCATAACACCCCCATATATATATATATATATATATATATATATATATATATATATGTGTGTGTGTGTGTGTGTGTGTGTGTGTGATCCACAGACTGACTGTTTATCTGTATCACAGCTCATCAGCGTGGCTAGACATCCGATTGCCACAAGCCATGATTTGGCAATAGTCGGAGATTTTTCCCCTGAGCTATCAGCTCCCGGCGGAGGGAAAGTTGAATTTTTACGTATTGATTTTAGAATAAACATGCCATTGACTCACAGTGCTCAATTCAGAGAAGACCTTTTGCATCAGTAGTAGCAGTTACTGTTTACATATTCGTGCTTTTCCCTCGAAAGTGCTAAACCGATTTTTATTTTTTCGGGCGTGTATATATTATAAACCTCAGAACAATCTAAGACATATCAATTAGATCATATACTATAATCCATGTTTCTTTAACTGGAAAACACATAAAAAATTGTGGATTTACCACATTACTAAATTTAAACAAAAATCCTCACTTGAAATATTTAAATTAGAATTCTAGCGTTTCAACACTGCACGTTCCAAGACGGTATAACCGTCAATAAATAATATATTCTTAAAAAAGACTCCTTTCAGTCTACAATACATTTATTTCGTCTTGGAGTTTACCTGGAAATAGAAAAATTACGGCCTGGGGATGAAAATGTGATATTTTCGAAAGTACTAGCCACTCTGCAACACCAAATCCATCTTACAATTTCAAGCATGAAGATCACGTCATCCAATGAATTGTTAGGAAGTTTTAAGTAAGTTAATGCTTTATTAAATCTGTTAGCGAAGGATTTCGCCATTAATTACATTAACATTGCTGATAAATTCTTTTGTACGATTACCTCTTTATAATATGACATATATATATATATATATATATATATATATATATATATATATATATATATATATATATATATATATATGTGTGTGTGTGTGTATTTAGGCACCAATATTTCTTTCGTGCACATTTCATTGAAAACAACAGACAAGGTGCTTTTATTTAGCTTTTTATACAATTTCTCATGCGATCTAATATTTTTTTCTTTTTGGATGATAAATTATATAAAAACTATCCGAATCTTATTTTTATCCGAACCCTTTCGGCTATACATTTAGCCATTTTTAATGTATTATATTTTAACTGTTAGAATAAGAAATAGTTTATTGTATGTAAGTTTTATAAATTTTTTTCATTTTTCAAAACACAGTCAAGATATTATGTCCATGTTCAAAGTTAATATTATTAAGTGTTGGTTTGTTTGTTTTTATCAATAAGGCTTCCATTATTTTTAGCCATTTTTTGCATGTAGATGTTGCTAGTATATTAGTGTTGTCAACAAGTATGTTACGAATAGTATCCGGTGGGTCTCCATGAATATGAGATCTAATTGAGCTATTGTCAGAAAGGTGTAGAGTGCGTGTCAAACATATTGTAGTGTGGCCTATATAATTATTTACGAATTTTGATTGATCAGGAATATAATTCCTTAATGGGCATTTATATTCGTAAATAATATTTGCCCTATTCAATTTTGTTCTAGGAGGTGAATTATTATTTTTAACTATAAGATTAGAGGTTTTAAATTTTTTGTAATAAATAATTAATCTAATTTTTTTTGCTATTGTCAACTGGTGTTATGCATTTTTTTATAATGTTCTTAATTCTACATTCATTCTGTTTATAATTTTTGTTCATCTGATTTTTATCAAAAATATTAATATTCTTGTTTATGTTTCTATTCTCGCCGTTGCTATTAGCAACCTTAGGCAAGAAACGCCTAATGTGGAAATCCAACATTTGATTAGAAAATCCGTTATTAATCAGCGTTTGCTTTACATTGTGTAATACTTTAAAGAAAAACATGCGAGAGGATGAGTTCTCGCGCGCTCTCGTGAGTAAATTTTTAATAACACCTATTTTATATCTAAGAGGTGATTTATTAGAGAAATTAAGATGGCTAGAGTCTTTACTAGTTGGTTTTTTATAACCAGAAGTTTTAAAAGTATTATTACTAAAATCGACGAGAACATCTAAGTTCATAAGTAAAATTTAGTTGAAATGTAGCTTTCAGATTTTCTATTACTTTCTTGTTTTCAGCTAAAATAAAAATATCGTCTACATAACGAACACATATTTCATGTTTAATAACTTTAGTAAAAACCTTGTTTTCAACATAGAACACATAATACTTGGAGAAGCACGGGCCGAGAGGGTTTCCCATACATACTCCATCAGTTTGTGTGTAAATAGTACGATTCTGGCTATGAAAAAGGAACTCTAGTCGTGCAAGCGAGCAATAGTTTTCTTAAAATATTGGGTTGGATTGATGGACGTGGAATTAAATTACTTTTATACACCGAATTAATGATAATATCAATAGTTTCGGAGATGGGAACATTAATAAATAAATTCTCTACGTCAAGAGACGCAAGAATGCTGTGGTTTGTTTTTAATTTTGTGCTTTTAAGTATTTGGAGGAATTCATGGGAAGATTTAATGCTATATTTGATAGGGAGATATGGGGTAATAATATCATTGAGAAATTTTGATAGTTGGTATATACATGTTGGAATCTGAGAAATAATAGGTTGTAATGGGTATCCCGGTTTGTGTATTTTAACATTACCGTATAAATCGCCAGGTTGGTAATCTCCAATAATTTTGTTTATTTTTAAGGATCCTGCAACAGCATTGTTGGATGTTATGAGTTTATTAACATATTTCTTTAGAGATTCAGTGGCGTTCTAATTCAATTTAGTAAATTTAGAATGATCATCAATGAGGTGCTGAAGTTTTTTGTGATAATAAAATTTATCCAGAATTACGTAAATATTGGATTTATCAGCTTTTCTGGTGACTATATTAGGGTTTTTTTTTTTTTTTCATTCTTTAGCAGCAATTTTGAGTTTTGTTGGAATGTTCTTGTTTCTGTTTCGTGGAATATAATCTTTTAGACCTTCTACATTGAGAAGATCTTTGAGGTTTGGATGGAGTATTATCAATTTGCCCTTTTCCAATTGACATAATGATTGATGTAAGATTTCAATTTCAGTCTTCTTTGTAGATGGCAGTTTGGTCCTAGATTTAGAAATTCGTTTTGATCATCCGTTAATATGTGAGTGGATAGGTTTATGTATTTATCATCGTTGTTGGGAAGTAGAATATTTCCTTTGTATAAGCTGCACAGCTTTTTTGTAATTATTTGTCGTTGGTCAAGTTCATCATTATTTATACTTATATTGATGTGGTATTGTTCTTCATTATATTCAGTTTCGGTTAAAATGTTTTTTAGTACTGCAATATGTTTTTGGATTTCATTATTTATATGTTGGGTTCATTATTCGTCGTTGAACAAGATTTTTTCTGAACGTTATAGAGTCGATATGATGGCTGCAATATCATGCAGTTTAAAATTTGTGTATTTAGGCAGCAATCCTTTCATGCACATTTCATTTGTGTGTGTGTAAAATTTTTCTGCATAATCATGTAAGTAGAAATCATAATTATCCGATGATGAATAAAGTGTTGTTTTATTCAAACTTCAGGAATTATTGAGCATAAGTAAAAAAAAAAAAAAAAATACGCAGCACAGAAAGTTTTTGGCTATAAGTTTAATGCAATTAGAAAATCGCGTAAAAGTCGCCGTCACTTTTCTTCTTTTATTGACGTCATGGTGAAAGTAGTTCATGAATAAAAAGTATGACAACTTGAAAATAGAGAACACAATTCTATTCAACGTCTCTCTTCGCAAATAAGTCAAAAGTTGACGAAAAGCGTCATGCAGTGTTTTGTTATTTGCCAGACAAATTATCGTCTGCATTTCGAAATTGGCATAGAACAGAAAACGGTGAAAGAGAATAAAAAAGAAAAAGAAAAAGAAGGTTAACTTCATGCCGAGCGAGGCCGAGATTAGAAGCCATTATTAACAAATCTCGTGGTTCTTTACTTGTGAGATCGATCCCCACTGAATGTATTATATTGCGGTCATATGGAAGAAAAATCTATCTAAAGTTAAATTGCTTATATATATATATATATATATATATATATATATATATATATATATATATATATTATATATATGTACAATTTAACATTACTCAGGAAATATATATAAGTATAAATTTGTAAAGTATATAATATAATATTGTATTGTTAAAAGGTACATTACGATTTGCCAATACCACATAAATAATAACTCCGGTCAAAATGATACATGGAAAAATTTAAAGATACACAAACGCTCAGCGTTCAATGCCAATGTTTGACGTTTCATGTAATTCAGTTTATAACCCAGCCGCTTTCATTCAGTGTCCTATTGATTTTGTTTTGATTCTTACTATTATTAGTGTTATTGTTGTTCTTGTTGTTATTGTTGTTAATATTGTTCTTGTTATTATTATTATTGTTATTATTAAAACTCCTTTTGGTTTGCATTTGTTTAAACTCAGCTACGATATTGTGAAGGTTGGCGCCAAAGAATATTTGAAGAAGATTACAAAAATTACAAAAATTTAAAACTTTAAATTCCTAAGAAGAATCGAAACTATACAGACGACAGCAGTAGTAAAATCAGCTGGAATATCGAAGAAAGTTCTGATGTGTTGAGGAGACTTTCTTTCACGTATCATTATTAGCAGAATTGGTCCAGTCCAAGAGAAGGTGAGACTAGAATTAGGCTTGTAGAGTGTGTGACCAATCTATCACCATTTCCGTTTCTTGATGTCAGTCTCGATCGGGTTTTGCCTGGTTCTGTCCAATAGTTGGTCGTTGGAAATGACTTCTGGCCACCTGATATTAGAATTGTGAGAAAGGCTCGTCGTCTTTTGATCGCTATAAAAAACCAAGTAATATTATTTTGGCAGGATTTCATTGAGTAAATGTAACACGTGCAGAAAATGATGATAAATACCAATTGAACAGAAAGCAGTAATAATACTATTGTCACAAAATAAAATTTATTTTAATGAAAATAATAAGGAAGAAAATACGAAGGAAATCTCACACGATTTAACGACCGTAATAATGAATTAATACAAGAAATATTAAAAAAATTACGTAAAAGAATACGAATATATTTATGCTACATATAATAATTACAAAAGCGATTGGCTTTTTTACTCGTATTATGCAGTACTGACTAATGCCTGTAAAAATGTAGCGTCTATCTTTTGTTCGCATGCGTAGATGTCACCAAGATTCCAACCGGAAGTTCGTACTTTGATCACAGTAATTACTCTTACTGGCCCCAGCCAATTTATCCTATCTAATATTAGTTGTCATTGCAAATGAAAGGCTTTGGCTAGACGTAATTACAGTGCAGCAAATAAGATTATTGGCAAGCGATAGATTCAACGTCCGCTTGTCAAACGTTGTGAAACATTAGGATTCAAGAACAGGCAGTCAAAATGCCACCCGTAGCACGAAACAGATTTGACAGACGACCAGGCTGAGGCGTCTTCAGATGTAATATTTCGGGTAATTGTTTCCTATTCTCTGTTCAAAAGTGTTAAAGGTCGAGATACAAATAAAGAATTTAACGTGTATTTGAGATCACTTTTTCTTTCAATTGTTAAACAATTGTTGTTCTTCGAATAGATAAGTGTCGCGTGTTATTCGAAAGGAAAAGCAAAAAAAGAAGCAAAATTAAAAACATTACATTCAGCCCCGTGTCTTTTATTCATCGTTGGAGATATAAAAATAAGTTCGACGATTTAAACAAGAATAACACACTGCAAGAAAACGTTCTAGCAATATTCATCCAAGATATGGGCACCTTCGCTTTCCGACTCGGGTTCGAATCTCAAGGTAACTTCTCGATTTTATCGACCTGGAGAGCCGATCCCATATTGTAGCAGCTATGGAAAAAGCCTAAAAAAACATGATCAATGCCTTGTGAGTGAAACTTTGTAGTTGAACTGTTTAGGAAGTTGACGATGGTTGCACTAGCATGAAGCAAGAAGTCATCGTGACGGAGGCTTTGAGCCTACTGGCCTTGTTCAGACTTTCGATCACGCCAGATAGTAGGCTTTCTTCCAGAGACTGTAACTAATCATGGAAGGGGGCACGGTGGAGTAATGGATAGCGGCTCGGATTGAGAAATTGGAGAGCCGTGTTCGAATTCCAGTTAAATCCATTATATTCACTTACGTGCTAATACCCTTGGGAAAGGTATGAATCCTCTTCTTCACCCCCCATCTATGGGTAAATAGATTGGGTAGCCTTGGATGAACTGGTCTCCCGAAGAATGAAATGGCAACCTACTGCGGGAAAAAATCTGCCGATACATGATCGTCCAAGCGTGTATCACGTAAGTGACTGAAGCATAGTATCAACTACAGGTGGGCTCTGTGGGTGTCGAACAAACAAAAGTGTGCTTGAGCAGGCGTTTGCAAAAGGGATTGGTTAGTCGCCCGCCCTAGTAGACAGGTATATTTGTATACGAACGGCCATTTACTTACATACATTCAAAATAGCATTTAGACGTTTATTTATAAAACAACCATACGATAAATAGTGCATAATAGTGCGATAAATAGTGCATAATGATTGGTCGGTTATTTCAGAGCATAACAACCTTCTATAATTGCGAGCTAATCCCTGCTCATTCACGCTTGTTTTTAGTTAACACCCACATAAACAACTACAGCTACAATGCCTCGATACCTTGGGGATCATAGGGCCGCAATAACAACACTCCAACGGACGCAGTTCCAGGTGATCCGCTTCAGCTCGGCCCATGTCGTGCCGGTTGCTTTTACCTCTGCGTCAATACTTCTGAGCCAAGACTGTTTTGGTCGACCCACTTTTCGCTTCTCTTCTGGATTCATATCAAGTACCTGCCTGGTGACACTAGAATCAGGCTTGCGGAGTGTGTGGGCAATCCATCCCCATTTGCGTTTCTTGATGTCAAACTTGATTGGGGCTTGCCTGGTTCTGTCCCATAGTTGGTCGTTGGAGACGACTTCCGGCCACCTGATATTGAGAATCTTCCTGAGAAATCAGCTCGTAAATGTTTGACGTTTGTAGGTGTTGGTCTTGGTTACCCGTTAGGTTTCTGGTCCATAATGTCGGACCGAATTGACGTTGATGTTGAAGATCCAGATCTTGTTGTAAAGTGAGAGCGTTGTAGATCTCCATGTGTTCATATTACAACGGTTACTGTTGAAAAAAAATCTAGATGCAACCCTAAGTTCGATTCTAAGCCAGTCTTTTTTTTCCTTATTGCCTCCTGGCGCAATGCAATCTTCACAAATTTAAATTTATAAAAAATCGCAATCTCCTGTGTTCCTGATTTTCTGTTCTTTTATTGTTCTTCCTCATTCTCTTTCACTCCTAATAAAAAGTGGCTTTATCACCTTGTTTGGGGTGAAATGATTAAAAAAAAAAAAAAAACTATGCAGAGCGGACCATAATTACAGTTTCCGGAAGAGAGTTCATAACTGGAATCAGTAGCTGATGACAGGTTGAACAATAATGACTTGTGACTTCGTGTGAGCACAACCATCTACGATTTCCAAATACTTTCCTCTTCCTGAGGCTCGTGTCAACCCGATTTTATTTTTCCGTCATGTCCCAATGGTGGTACATGCTAAAACCTTTCCCTGTGTCGATCTTCTGATGGCCACCTTCTTGTCAAATCCACAGAAGTGACGGTCGAATCCGGGTCTCATGATCGGAATGATAACATTCTAGCAGTGTTTAGGATGCAAGTCGATTTAGACTTTTTTTGTAAAAGCGATTCACCACAAGCAAGGCGGGAGTGCCACTAGCACGAAAGGGGTTACAGAGGACTGAGAGCAAGAGTAAAGAGGCATTTTTAGGGAAAAGATACAGATAAGGACGGGGAACAAGGTCAGGGTTTCAGATATCGATTGACAAAGAGTTTATTCCAGAAGATAGGCATAAGTTGCGTTATCATCCACGCGTGTTCATTGATTTCAAAAAGTTATCAAGCATAATAAAATATAATATATTAAACACAAAAGACTAATACAAACGGAAGGCTGTAAAACACCAGAATATATAATAAAACCTGTTTCACGTGCAAAAATGAAGGAACATATTTATAAATGTCTTTATGTACACTATTTACATTATTCGGACTATTGTCCTCATCTTTGTCGACATTTTTATTACAACGTTTCGGCCGTTGTACGCTCCGGCCCTTTTCAGGTGGTTGGAATGTCAAACTGAACCCCTTATTTCGCTCATTGGGGTAGACTGTTAAATCTCCACGTACCATGGTTAATGGGTGTAAGTTATCAGTTATCTCGTGTCAATTCCCCGCTGCAAGTTCTCCACTGCCTTAACCGGGTATTGAACTCACGCTCTTTTGGGTCCTGTCACTGGATCTAACCAACGCCTTTCAAATAAAGGGTTCAGTTCGACATTCCAACCACCTGAAGAAGGCCAGAGCGTACAACGGTCGAAACGTTGTAATAAATATGACGACAAAGATGAGGACAATAGTCCGAATAATGTAAATAGTGTACATAATACCTCATCTCAGAAATATAGACAGATACTGAAGGGCCGAAACGTTGTAATAAATATGTCTTTATATGTTCAAATAATTGGCAACTTGTTTTCGAGTATGCCCGTCTGCTAGGGTGGTTATCTAATCCCTGTTTCAGACGTCTGCTTAGGCAAATCCGCGTTTGTTGGCCGCCCACAGAGTAAATGTGCTTTAGACGCTGAGTGGACCTTAGTGTCTGTAACAGTGCGTATAATCTGGGATGATCACCGGTTCGAACAAGGCTAGTGCACTCAAAACCACAGTAACGATGACTTGTGATTCCTACCCAGTTTTATTTATAAGGCTTGAGTTAATCTGAGTTATGGCTTTCAAGTATTTCAAAAACGTTGCAGAACCCAGTGAACACTGCTCCATGTTGACTTCAAGAAGTCACCAAATTAAGAAACAGAGCTTGGTATAAATCGAAACTGAGTCTTATAGTCGAAAGATTAACGTTCTAATCATTTGGGCACTGAAACTTTTGTCCGTACTTTTATAACACAATAATCGTGTAAAAACACAGTCATATGTATCAGTCGTTGTATTAGAAGTTGTTTACTTGCTGACAAGTGGGGCGGAAGGCAATAGATTCGATCAGAAATTTCTATTTCCTGTGAGAGGAAATGAGTCGGCAAGTTGTTAAATATCTTGGCAGTTCCATCCCGGAAAACATCAGCGACGTAGATTTGGATAGCCATCAGTAAGACTAACAACGAAATCATAAATGAATTACCTTTTGCCGAATTAGAGACAATGATTTTCAATTCCGGATTTCCTTTCTCTTATTGGCTGAAAAATTTATATTGGTTGTCACGGAGCATGACTTTCTTTTAGTTCCGCAAGAAATATTACGTAACAAACGGATTAATTCAGATTTGAAAAATCTTGAAAAGTGAAGCTCTCACTTTTTTTTTTTTTTTTTTTTTAAACACGTGCGAGCGGGATTCGTATTTTGCAAAAAACGTTTTTCCTATGCATTTACCGTGGGTCGGAATTGAAAACTGAGTGTTCAATCCTTGTTGTGTTCGGTACTTGGGCCAAGTTTT
Organism: Acanthosepion pharaonis; assembly: GCA_903632075.3. Classification (NCBI taxonomy): domain Eukaryota; kingdom Metazoa; phylum Mollusca; class Cephalopoda; order Sepiida; family Sepiidae; genus Acanthosepion; species Acanthosepion pharaonis. Next base: position 6,570,732 of record CAHIKZ030001335.1, read on the forward strand.
GCCAGTAATTAATTAGAAGCGCTCATTAAGAGTCGGGTAGGCAACAAGCACCGCTTCCTTGCAGTCTTGTGCCAGATTAAGTTACATTAACTATTATTTTTTAGGAAAGGAAGATTGCTTTTCAACGAATGTTGCTGGATAGGTGAGGCGCATGACTACATACTGATTTGAATTACAAGTGTGGCGGACTTCCAGCACATTTAATTTAATCTTCTGATGTGAAGAAAGGAGAAGGCAAATGTATCATTATATATACAAATTGTATTCAACAATGCATACAATAAAGAATGTGTAAGAAAAAGCATGCAATGAGTAAGACGAGAGTTGTCTCTCTTTGATTATCAAAGTTCTCTAAAAAGGAAAGAGTTAATTGTTTGTTATAAATGTTTTTAACTGTTCTGCTGTGCAAGAGGAAAATATATGTAAGTTTAAACGAATATGCAGTTTATGAGTTGAGTGAGAAGATCGGCGCATAGCTTCAACTGTCGTGGATTTCTGTGGCAGCTAAAGTCTCATTGGTGCGTCTATGCTTTTCTCTTGCTTTTATAGGTGATCATTGGATCAGGAGTGCTGCGCGGGAAGAATCATTCTGCACATGCAGAGAATCTGATTGGTCGATACTGAACAATCAGTGCATGAGCTTTGGGGAGATTCTGGGTGCCGATTCTCTCAAAAGTGCACAAAATCTACTATACGAAAATATAGCGATTTCAAAATTGTCGCATAAGATAGCAGCGTTGATTCCTGTCCAATGAATGATTGCTATTGAAAATTTGAATTTGTGTAGGTCTATGTGTGTGTGATGATGATCGCTATACAAGAATGCTAAGAAAACTATGAACTGAACATATGACTAACGTTTAAGGAACATGAAAATAAAAAGAAAGCGATCGTTTAAATTTCACGGATACATAAAAAGGAAAGAAGACTAGGAAAATTTGACACTCACTAGAAAGCAAGAGAGACAGAGGGGAACATCGAGTGACCTATCTAATATACGTGTATAAATATTTGGCAGAAAAAGATTGCAATGAGTAGACAAATAATACTCGATGTTAAAACCCATAGGAAATTATAGAGTATTTACATTAGTCGGATGTATTTACAATAGTCCTCATCTTTGTCGCCATATTTGTCACAACGTTTCGGCCGTTGTACGCTCCGGCCTTCTTCAGGTGGTTGGAATTTCGAACTGAACCCTTTATTTCGATCGCTGGGGTAGACTGTTCTAATTCCACGTGCCATGTTTGATGGATGTCAGTTATCTCCTGCTAATTTTCCCTCTGAAAGTTCTCCACTGCCTTAACCAGGAAATGAACTCACCTTCTTTGGGTCTGTCATTGGATCTAACCAACGCCTTTATCCACTGTGCCATGTATCCTTGAGGACATCTGGGTATGAACTTCTGAGTATTATAAACCTAATGTTTTCAGCATCATTTTTACCAGTGCTCATATTGCAATTTTTGCTGTTATCATTGCATGTCTTTACCAGAGTTCATATTGCAACTTTGTTATCATTGCTTTTCTCTGGCACTCCTTATTACTGGTTCCCATATTGTATTTATTTCTATGCTTGGTCGGCTCAGGAGATTTTTGTGGCCTAGCATATGTGCTGATTCCTTAAGTTTACGAATTTTCCAATGGTGTTCCCTGTCTATGATCTCAACATGATCCCACAGGGGGCGGTGATCTCCCTTCTCTCTCCATATGTGGTCAGCCACGCCTGATTTTTCTACTTCCCCTCGCGTTACAGCTTTCTGGTGTTCTTGAAGCCTTACCCCAGCGATCGAAATAAAGGGTTCAGTTCGAAATTCCAACCACCTGAAGAAGGCCGGAGCGTACAACGGCCGAAACGTTGTGACAAATATGGCGACAAAGATGAGGACAATAGTCCGACTAATGTAAATACTGTACATAATACCTCATCTCAGAAATATAGACAAACTTTGAAATTATAGAGAGTCATGATCGCCTACGTCCAGAAGGATCACGGTTCAGAGAAGCAGAAGTATTTGGGAAGAATCTTTGTGATTTATATATTAAGAACTGTTATAGTTTTCCTGAATGTAGGTATAGATTAAATATTAACAATCAAATAGCCTATCTATGGAAATAATGACTTTGTCCTCTTCAAAGGATTCCACTTAGAAATTCCCACACTTACACTGAGATTTTCCTTAATTTTTAAAAACAGTCTGCAAAGTCCTCTTTTGGGATTGCAATTTTATGTGTCGCCGAGTACATTTGCCCATATCACTTCCCGGGTGATTTTTATCTTTGAGGAATGAAATCAACTATAAACTGTAGTGGCTTTAAATATATAAGTATTCTGCGATATATTGTCGTAGCGTCCCTGTGGGAAGCATGAAAAACTACTCTCGCGGGAATTTTGAATGCGATGGTCACACAGTACACAAGCTCATTTAGTGTGAAACTGTCGGCTGAGTTGCTTTTTATACATGCGGAAAAATGTCCACGCTGATTGGTTGCCTATTGGCTGTATAGTTCCCGGACATGCGTCGTTAAAGAAAGAAAGAAAGAAAGAAAGAAAGAAAGAAAGAAAGAAGTAGAATACACAGATGATCACGGATATTGCCACACACCTATCTAGTTTTTATATTAATATATGTATTAACATTTGCACACATCGAAATAGTCATTCCCATAAACACATACACAAACCCACATAGCATTTAAATAGCTTGGCGGTCAGTTCTACTTGAAGATATCTCGTACGAGTTGATACTGTCCAGTTAAAACGTCCTTGAACTTTTGCTCGTCTTATCTATTGAACCAGAATATATGAATGTTTGTACTCTCCTGCCCAGACATTGAATTCACAATTGTGACAGGTGACCTTAGTCAATATTAGTTGGCAAAATGAATCGAATTACCTTTTGACCCGAATGTAAACTAGACCTGCCTTTCTATTAGTTAATTGTGAATTTATTTTCGAACACTGTTCACCTTGTATACGGCCTAAAAGCCACACGAGAAAGGGGCAACAGATTAAGAGGTAAGGGACACAGTTTATGAGGGCGTGTGGGGAAGATAACGGTTAGCTGTAGATTTGAACAGGTTGATTGTAGTGGCCAGGAGTCGGTTGACCAAAGTAGCGATTCGTGGGAAGAGTCTATTGGAGTAGAACTTACAATGAAATCTAATGAAAGGTGGGTGGCATGGTTGATTTTAGCTGTGAAGGTTAGATCTGGTGGAAGTAAGAAATCTAATTCGTCTGAAAGATGGAGATTGCGATAGAGGCTTGCAACATGTTGTCTGTGGGGAAAAATGTTGTAGGCGTTGGGTACCGTATGTAGGCGTGGGGTACCGTTTCTAGGCGTGGGGTACCGTTTGAAAGTGTCTGAGAACCACACCCTACGAGTGAATTTAAGGAGACGAAACTGTCTGGAAGCCATCGGCAATTGTGCTTGAAAGAATTCCCAAGTCTTATCCTAACGGGTAGATAGAAGCTCTCCCGTCTTACGACTGCATGACGTCAAACACTAGTTCTCGTATGATCGACGAAGTTAAGCAACATCGAGCCTGGTCAGTAGTTAGATGAGTGACCGTTTGAGAATGGCATATTCGGTAAGCTTGGATGAGCGGGTGGTGTAATGGATAACTATTCGGACAGCCGAGTTCCAATTCCAGTTGGGTTCGTTGTATTCGCTTACGCATAAATATCCTTGAGAAAAGTAGGAATCCGCCTTTTTCTTCCCCCAGCTATGGATTAATTAGTAAGACTTGTATCACTAAACCATTACTATCTCCCCCCAAAACAATTCTTAATATTTAAAAATATTTTCTGGCTGTTCCGAACCTGCTTCGCTGTTTTCTCCTTTCCACGCTTCTAACCATCCTAACACCTGGCTGCTGTGTGAAATATTAATAAAACAAGCTAAATATTCATGTTATCTAAAATCCTTTCTTTCATTGTTGAGAATGAGAGCTTAAAAGAAACCTTGACTTAATTTTCAATTTGAACGTGGATAAATAAATGAGAAATATAAATAATGAAGAAAATATGACGAGAATTAAGTTCTTATGGGAAGTAATAACGCTATTTCATTCTTTAAGATTCCCAAATCGTCAATCGTCAGTCGGAAAAATCCAGCGTTGGTCGAGAGGAAAGGGAAATAAACGCTCGATGTAACTGGGAGACGGTAGAAGGAAAAAAAAAAGTTCTTAATACATTCAAGGCATAAAACTGCTCATGACAAACACGAGAAAACAAATCAAAACGTATCTGGGAAGAATTCACGTGCAATGATAAAATGAGAAGATAATGAAGAGAATCAATTAAATGAAGTGAAGTTAAATTTCCGCTCAGGTCGGTTTCATGTCAGTTCTATTTAACGTTGCCTGGTTGTATTCTCAGGTTCCGTTATGAGTAGAAAGTGACGTCACGCACGTAGTGTTTGGTTTTTGTTCTGTCCAAGGTAATTACCGCGTGATTGAAGACAAAAGTTTTAAAGGGGTTTGATCACTGCGAAAATAAATAAGCGATTAAAACAAAAGACCTTTCGCGAAAGTTTTAGCGTCATCATGCGTCTTTAAATTTCAGACCAACAATGAAGCCAAACATAGTTTAGGACTCTGTTAATCAAAAATGTGGAACATCCAATCACGGTTGAGTTCATTGCATAAAAGCAGACAAGCAAATAGCAAAAGACCTTTGAAAGTATATTGCTACAATTACAAGAGTGGGAAGAACCCTCTAGGGAATATAAGTATACTAAAAGTGACGTCACATGCACGCACAAAAACACGCGCACCCACACACACATTCGAAAAAAAATCCCCAAATCACTTACTTTTATCGTTTTTATATTAATTATATTTATTTAGTTAAAGTTTATAAGATATTCAATGAAATTCTACTTTATTTTTGATTGTAGTATTTATATATACATTCATTATATTTGTCGTGTAAGTGCCGTGGATGATAAACATATTGACGAGTGGTCCGAAATCAGAGACGTCCACGGCTCCGATCTGTGTCCTCCTCTTGTGTCTGTTTGAACCATTGTGCTAAGACCGAGGCGTTTATTATTTTCTGTCGCGGCTCTAAGTAGAGGAGCGACTTCCTTTTTTCGAGACAATGTGCGTGGTGTATTTTCGAATCAACCAGATTGCTTTTAAATTCAGAGGTTTTCTTTCTCCTAGACTCAAGTCTTCTGGACTGGTTACCACCCAAGGCTATAGGATCCAGTCTTTGAGACTATTTACCCATGGAGATGGATTCATACCATTCCCAAGTTAAATGAATGTAATCAACTCGACTGGGTCTCCTATTCCTCAATCCATTACACCACCGCGCCCCCTCTTCATTATATTAACAAGCAACATTTCTACAATTCCTTTTTAATAAAAAACAAAATCCATTATTAAGGGGTTCATTGAACAACTTCAGCGTAATAAAATATTTTTAATCTGCCTAATATCCATATGTCTGTGTTTATTTACTCTTTACTCTGTGAAACAGTTTTCTGTTGTTTCTAATTAATAAAATATAGTCTATAAATAAAACTGTCCCAAAATGAAACAGTTTTTCAATCGTAATTTTTAAAGTGAAAAGTTTTCCATTATTATTTTTATTGTTTGATCCCATCATTGCTCTCTTTCCTTCTGATCTCGGGTTGGTAGCACCTGTTTGGGTTCAAGCTATAGGAAAATAGTGAACCCACCCAAAAAAAACCCTATGAAAGCAGAAAAATAAATTCTTATAATAAAAATACCAGCAATACATTTATTTAAATCACGGGTTCTTAACGTTTTGATGATTCCAGACCCCCAATGGACTGTCCAATATGGTCCCATACCCACTTCACTTGACTGTCGAAATTATTATCACCAATCCTATTATTTGCCAGTATGTCTTCCAAATATTTTAATCGCTTGAATTTACTGTACTTTAGCTATGGATCGCTAGGAATAGGACATGAAAACGAAAACCATAAGCATTGATAACTTTATTATATTTTTTTTTTACTGAAAGCAAAATAAATTTATAATTCAGTTTTATTACATAAGAAAAAGGAAGAGAACATAAACGTGCAAGTTTTTTTTTAGTATCTCGACTACATAAAACAGATTTTTACCATACCCCCAGCATTTGGTTTCCATGACCCTTGCAGGTATGGATACCCCCAAGAGGTTAAGATACCCCCGGTTAAGAACCCCTGATTTAAATAGTATTTTCTATACTATTTATAGTGAATTTAACAACAATACATTTTAAAACAAAATGAACATTTTACAGTAGAAGGACTAACAATACATTTTCTATAGTTGAAGACATACAATTGCATTCAGAATATTTAGAATTCGGCATTAAATAACCCATACAGGTGTGGATATGCCGCTAAACAATATCAACCAACGAACTTTTTAATCTTGAAATTATAATAATAATAATAATAATAATAATAATGGTAACTGAAATCAAGTATAAACAAGCAGGAAACGTTGTAAGCTGTTGATACATATTGGCTTCTCGTAAAGTCTGATGTGACATTTAGTACAAAGTCATTTTGGTATCTCTCAGGGTGAGCCCAGTAGATATTGTTATCACCACAAATTAACTCATCTTCGAACAAATATTCCTTATTAAAAATCGGTTCAGAGCATTTGATATTGACTAGTGTAAATTACCTACTAGAAAATGAAAAATTGCATTAATCAAAATTAGATTAGATATAGCATCACTAACAGGGGCAGTGTTTTTTCTTATTGCTTTACTTAAAATGCAAACATAATTGGGAAATTGTTAAAAATACTTTGTTTTTAAGGATGGTACCAACTGGGGAGAAGTTTAATCAATGAAGTCGAAAAAAAAAAACAAAAAAAAAAAACTTTTAACATCAGGAATTAGCCATGTTTAAAAACACGTTTCACTGACGATGTCTCTATTTTCACCGCACGACTGCAAGTTTTGTGTTGCGTGAACCTTGTTGAACACACGCACAGGATAAGTGAGCCTTGAGTAAAGAAATTTTCTTTTCAGCAAAGAATTTAATCAAATCACGAGATTTGAAGCTGAACGAGCTCAGCTGTCGTTGCATCTACAACTGTAATGCTAATCTCTTTATCATTGCATTCTCTCACTTAGGGAAAAAAAGTAGAAAAAGATGCATGTGCGCCCAGACTATCTAGATAGTAAAATTGCTTAGGATGAGTCAGAATTACCTTCACACATGTCTTTTGACTTCGGTAATGGAATAACCATTATGGAATTGCAGTAAATTATGAATGGAAAAAAAAGGAAATATTCTATTGATTCTGTGAAAATAAGTGACTAATTCGACTATTAATATACGAGTTATCTACCCTTGTTAATTGTTGGTTTAACGGAAATTCTTCAAGATGTAGGCGATAATGGCTCAATTTCCTGTTCTTTGTACATGTTATTAAATTTTGTCTTGTTGCTATCTCTCCTTATAGTAGAATTCTTTGAGACAATACGAATCTACTTAAAAGTAAGATTTAATGAACGACATTTATTGTACGAATATGTAAAAATAAGGCACAAGACCAAAAATGTTGACTGGGGAAAGCTGGTTTTCATCTGTCTTATACTTAAACTTAGCTAGCCAAAATCACTGACCCAAACATACCATAATAATCCCTGCACCAAAATAATACATTATTATTTACCATTCTTACTACAGGCACCATAATAATTCAGAGACTCTATGAAGTCCTAACTAGTCCCCATATTTACAATTTGACTGTAGGGGTGGGAAATAAAATGACTTTGAAAAATTTATAAAACCAATGAATATTTAGAATGAGAACTGGATTTATTTTCAAGAAACAAAACAAAAAATGTAATCAACCCCCACCCACAATCCTCAAATTTGACAAAAAATTCAGTTAAATGTACGAAATTTATACGGGATTTTAAAAGCTCAAACGATCATTCGACCAAATGCTCACTAAAACACACACTCATCCAAACACAACAACAAAAACGAGAAACAGACTCGAAAATTAAAACGCGTTGCGCATCCACCAAACAACTGATATCTCTGGCCACCTAACGGGGGAGGAAAGGGAGAATTACACTAAAAAAAGTGGAGGCAAAAAAAAGGGGACAATAAGTATACATCCCCTAGCTCAGTTAACTTTGATAGAAAAAACTAAAGGCAAAACAAGCCTAAATTACCCTATTTGGGGTGGGGTCTGCTAATATTTACTCCCGAATTTTAAAATTCTTAATGTTTAACCGGCATCAAAATGCCACTCTAACTCAGACGTGCAAGACTCATCCACCTTTTGCCAAATTCTGATGAATAGAGTCATTCCCTTTCCGTCCTAACCTTGACTTTAAGCTGATGCCTAAAGAACAAGATTAGTTGGGAAGAGATAAACTTCTCGTCTCCATAAAATTCCTTCTTTCACTTCGTCACGACCCGTATAACGCCTAGTAACCAAAAGAACACATCCATAGTCAACGGCGGTATGACATTCCTACAAACAGAACTGACCCCGAGGACAAAGAACTTTCTGCGCAGCATGCAAACCATGATGCCTTCAATAAACTTAAATAACAGGCCTACGAACCTATAGTGAAATAAGGCGTGATCCAGGGTCTCCATCGACCCAGCGAAGCGAACGCAGTTTAGAGATTTTTCCATCTCGGCCGAACAAAAGTCTCTTGATGACCCAGCGAGCAATTCTCAACACCAGCCAGCCGGGAACTGAAGGCCATATGGAGCGAGATTTCTGCTTCCTTAGACCGCACTCATCATGAACGTAGCACGTAACTACCACGTGATATAAACGCATTACGGGACAACGCCTGGACTGCCACCTGTCGCCCGTAAGAGGGACTTGAGAGCAATCCGACATTAACTATAGAAAGAACAATCGTCTCAGTGTAAACGGCAGGCCTTCTTCTCGCACAAGTTCACACTTCTCAAGGATGGGAAGTTCATACGAGTGTCCTCCTTCCAGAATTTGCTATTCCCATCCAACTACAAACACGGTCTAGGAAGGAGATGCGAGGCGTATGTTGACGAATCTCAACGTTAAGCATACTCAGACCGCCTTCAGAAGAGTGGAGGTAACAGATCTCTCGACATACCATGGGAGTCTTGCTTCCCACAAAAAAGAGAACAAAGCCCTTACTAAACCCATTAGTGTGGCAGAGGGGAATAGAAATACGGAGAATCGGTAAAGAAGAATCGCGTAGATGTGCGAAGCAAATACTTGCGCCCTCCTCTTTGAGGAAACACCATTTAGGGACCAGAGACGAACTCTGCACGCAAACTTTTCCCGCACCTCTGACCAACTCATACAGGAGATTGGGACTGAACCAGACGCTGATTATTGCGACCAGGTGGGACAGGCCTGGGAAGAGAGGAGAATGGCCCATGTCACCGTCTCGTAACCTCTGGCCTCTTTACCGACTTCGTCAATCTCTGCACTGCTCGACACAAAAACCGATATCTAGTCAGCATAGACAGAATACCTGGCCGAAATGGTAGCACTAGGTAACGCAAGAACGCAATTAACTAGGGCAGATGTTTCGAAGACACAAACATAATAATGTGATTAATCCGTAGCCACTACAGATATTAATCCGAATCCAAACATTTGACTCATTATTAGAAGACATGCAAATATGAATAAAAAAGTTTATTCAAGCAATGACATGTGTAACAATAAAAACTTGTAAAAGCTGAAATAACAGAAAAGTTACTAAAACCAACGAATGAAAGATGGATGATATGATGCCAAGGCGGCCATGTTAAAATTTAAAATTTTAAAAATAATAATTCAAATTCATGGAAATCCGATATATAATTCTTTGACTTATATCTTGAAATTGCTTACAAATTTATGTTGCACATTGCATAATAAAACCTTCCAAACGAATGAACACTGCAAGTCCTCGATAACTTCGAGAGGAACAAACTTTATTTGATCATCTGAACTGGCGCAACAGAATCATAAAAAGAACTTTACCAAAAAACAGAAACCACATTCCTTGAAGGTTTTCAACAGCATCAACTCCTAAAATACATATCACATGTAAGTCGAAGAGAAAATAATCAGATTTTGACTTTGCACATTTATTTAAACAAAAGTATTGGAAGAGCGATAGTGGACTTGAAGAAGTATTTTAGAAGAAAGATTTTAAATTCCAACCGACAGTAACACAGTAATCATCCTTATTACTATTTCGTTCCAAAATAATTTATTATCTATCTTTTGAATAAAGCTATACCCACATATCAGAGGTTAAAAGTTGCTCGATATTTTGTTCCTACGAATCTAAGTATATCCTGAAGGTTTTTACCACTATTCATTAATTTAATACCAATTTTATTTGGAAATATTGACTTGCAGAATGAACTCATACATATGGACACCTAAACGCGCTCAAACCTTCTCTGTCATCCACAGACATATGTTAAGCTTATCTTTAAGTATCTGGAATAGTTTATCCCGGAAATGAGATATAAGCATAAGAGCCCTGGGAAATTTATCTTTTTTACTTTCTTTATGTAAAATTTTCCTTTCTTTCTTTGTTACATTTCTTTCTTTCTCTCTCTCTCTCTCTCTCTCTCTCTCTCTCTATATATATATATATATATATATATATATATATATAGTTAACAGTTTCTTTCTTTATTTCCCTATATATATACGCACTCTTTCTTTCTCCCTCTCTCTCTATTTATAGCATTTCTTTTTTCTATATATCTTTATTCTTTCTTTTTTCTTTCTATATATATATATATATATATATATATATATATATATATATATATATCGACAATCTTTCTTTTTATCTATAAATATAAAATCACTCTTTCTTTCTAACATCTTGTGTGTTTAGTGGTTTCTTTCTATATACAAAAGTAATTTTTTTTTCATTTCTTTCTTTTCTTCTTGATATATATATATATATATAATTTATTTTTCTTCATATATATGTATATGAGAAAGAAATGGTGTATATATATGCATCATTTCTTTCTTTTTCTTCCTTATATGTGTATATGTTTTATATTTTTCTTTCTTACATACACACACACACATACGCACACACACAAGCATACACGCACAAGCATACACACACACACACACACACATATATATATATATATATATATAGAGAGAGAGAGAGAGAGAGGGAGAGAGAACCACATTATCGTTGCATCAAGTTTCGTTTCATTTGTGAGCAAATTATTCAGCTGTCACTGTATAAGAAAGGCATCATACTTTAGTGTATGTCTCTTGTCTTCGTTTTCAATTTCACATCGATTTTAGCGAACATAAGTCAAACAGTCTCTCTTGAAATATTTTTTTAATGGATTCTAATTGTGAATACATATTTCCCTGTATTTTATTTAAGTTATATGCAAACGGAAATTGAAACTGGACGACAGTTAAAAATAGTTCTAATACCCGAATTGGCTCGAATCGTTTTCTCTTTATCAACAACTTCTACGCTCATGCTGTGTTCAAAAGAGCGATGTTGGCCAAGTTTGTTGAAACCCCGTCATGCTAAGCTGTTTAAATCACAAAGGAACGATGTCAGTATTTAATTGAAATTTTAACATGTGCGAAGTTTTTTTTTAATTTATTTTTGTTACATCAGTCACGTGGCGTCTTTTTACTAAAGGACAAGTCATAGTGAAACTCACTTCTCAAAATGGCGGCCTATCTCGGATCTCATAGTTCCAATGGAAGCGAAGATTTTTAGTTTCGCTTTGGGTTTGCAGTAGTTCACTATTGTAGTCGGCTTAAGAAATTTGAAGAAAGACAGGAAATTAAGAGCAAGATTAATTAGCTGGAAATGATAATCCTCTTTGTCATGGTATCTTTTTCTTTACTAAGATCTTATTGAATTTAATATATAGTTTGGCGGATGTTCCGGTTCATAAATTATCATCCCGTTAACAAGGATGTACGAAATGCTATGTAAATTTTAATCTTAATTAATTACTTATGTTAAACAGTTTTAATGAAACAAAAACCATGTTGGAACTCTGGATTCTGGAACAAAAATAATCATTTTTATTTTATTGTTTAGAAATAAATAACACTTGCTATGCTGTGATAGAGATACAATTTCTTAATTTTAGAAGTACATAGACAAAAACATTGACTCTTAAAATGTGTGGTTTAGCAGCAGGATTAGTCTTAACGCTTTAGACACCTCATTTAGAATATATAAAAATATAGGATTAAATGTAGTGAATTTAATTACGAGATTAACATTAAGTATTAACATTCTTAAGAAATGATTTTTAAATATTTTTGTCGTATCAAATATCACTCTATCTTCTGTTTTTAACGGTATACCAAACTAAAATTAAACAAATTTTTTAATACCATTTAGTAAGAAAAAAACATTTTTTTAAATCAATGTTATTCATATGCTGTTAATATCTATGCAAGCACCAGTGTTTGTGTAAAATGAGCATAACATATAAGCTGCTTCTTTTAAATGTCTAGCCCTTTCTTTCTTCCTGTATACTTTTATCAGCTAACTCTGGTTTTAAGTATTCTACACGAATTATAATTTTTTTTAATAATTTTATCATTAATTTGTTCTTCTAAATAACAATATCACACAGAATATCACACAGAATATCACACAGAAAAATACTGAATGAACTTTATGTGACTATAACATTTTTGAATAAATTTCGCCACGGGAAAACAGAATGGAAGAAAAAATATTCGGAAAAAATGTCTGTTAAAAATTAAACAACAACACGTTATTAAAATTAACTTTCTTGGGAAAGAATTTCTAACATTTGTAATCAGAAAGACTAGAAAAATAGAATTAATAAATAAGATTTTAAAATCAAGTAAAATTAAAATGCTAAATTTCGGTGTAAAAAGCGTGGTAAAATTTCAATATACATTTTGTCCACTACAGTTCAAAAGTTTGAAGCCAATCCATGAATTAACATAAGATGAACATAAGATAAGAGTGAAAAATAAAATGAAAAAGAGCTCGTAAAATCATTGAAAAAAGAATAGAAACAATTATTAAAATTATTCTTTGAGAAACTTTTTCAATGAAGGCCAAAAAATTGTGCTGCAGTAAAAGGAGGACATTTTTACAAGAGCAAAATTTTATCATAACATGCTTTTTATTTCTTTTTATCATAATCAAATTTCTAATAAACACATTTCGAACTTTCTTGTAGTAATGTATAATAATTTTCTCTTATTTAAAGTATAAAACAATAACTTTTTGAGCTAATTTAAAAAAATACCAAACAAAATTATGCTTTCATCTTGTGTAAGATTGTCAGCCTTTCCAGTTTTCTGAGGTTTGATTTGGGTGTCTTTCTTCAATGTCTGTCTCACTTTCCATTTTAGTTCATGCGCTTTAGTCTGAGGAAAATTCAAGGCTATTTCCTCGATTCGGGCAATGATGTCCAAGTATGGTATTCGCCTGATAGTTGTGGCGAAGTTGAGAGCCTTGTTTGGTACTGACCTCTCAGAGCCACTCAGCTCGTGTTGTTGATTGCTGCTTTCATTTGTAGTTGAAGGAACTTGTGTGTCACCTTCTGATCTTTCAATCTTGTGTGTCACCTGATCTTTTAATCTAATAATTTAATATAATCTAGCTTGGTGTAAGGCTGTGGCAACTGCCTGTATGTCTTAGGTTCGTGATGGTCCTTGTTCTTGATTAGGACCTGTGACATTTTGCGTTTTGTTTTCATTGTAGGATCTTTACGTTACTCTAGCTACAATTCGCATTGAGGTCTTCCAGTTTTTCTGTATATGCCTTTTTTCCCATCACTACAGCTACATTGCCTTTGTCCCCTGGTAGTACGGTGATGTTTTCATTCCTCTGAAGGGTTCTGATTGCCAGCGTCTCCAGTTTTGTTATATTTGATTTGGGTGACTTAGTTTTCTCCAGTATCAGTCTCACTTTCCATCTTAGTTCCTCCGCCTGAGCCTGGAGAAAATTCAAGGCTATTTCCTCGATTCGAGCAATGATGTCCAAGTATAGTCCCTTGTTTAGCACTGACTTCTCGAGGTGACAATCTGTCTGGAAGGAAAATTCAGAATCAGTCTAAAGAGAATTGATTTTCGTCGGTTTTGTTGCCCTAGATACACCTCTGCTGTTATGGCTACAGTATATGTTGTACTCCTACAATTCTCATGGCTTATACATGTTTTTGCTTAAAGTTTTATTTTTATGATTTCAGATAGAAAAAAAAACAAACAAAAGAGAAAACTTGCAAAATTTCAGTTACTTTTTTAATTTCGAATTTATAGGTAATAAATAGGAGGAAAACGTCAGTTCAAAACTGACTGCCATGAAGACATGCGTTTACATAAAAGAAGTAAAAGGCAGGGATTATTAATGCCCATACAGTAATTTGTTCAGTGTTTTCATATGATTTTCGTTTTATTTTCTATGTGGATTTCAAGGGAATCTTTTACGTTGAAGATGTGACGGCGAAAAATAATTCCCTCTTGTATTTCAGTGCGGCTTTGATCTTTTATTTAAGATAACAAAGATATTTCTTTCCCTTGCTATTTTGCTCGGAGGAATAATTCATTTTAATTTGAAAATAATATAAGCAAATTTATGATCGGGTTAATATTGAGGCTAAATCGAAAAGGTCTCTAGAATTTAGTATCTTATTAACTTTAAGACAGCCATAATCTCTTATATACCGAATCCAAAAAATAATTGGTTTGCCTCAAGTTATGTTCCTGGGTCATCATCCAGAAATAATCACAATTTGTTGGTGCTTCCGTACACGATAGATTGGCCATTTACCGTCAAGAACAATTTCCTTTTCTGCTGGCCAAGATAGAGATAAGTGTAAAGATCTTTAGCAACTTTTATGGAAGGAAAATTCCTGATCATTGACAATCCCATTCGTCATGATTTTCAATTGAAATGAGGCATTAAAATCATTAGTAATGCATTTCCATTAGGAGTAAAATACACCTAATGAGCCAGTAATGCTTGCATTAATTCTTGAACATTGACAATCCCATTCGTCATGGTTTTCAATTGCAATGACTTATTAAAAAACATTTGCGATGCATTTCCATTAGACACAAAATAGATTTATTGTGCCATTAATGTTGGCATTAATTCCTGACCATTGACAGTCCATTCGTCATGATTTTAATTCCATTGATATATCATAACCATTTGCAATGCCTTTCCATAACACATATAAAAATCTTGACCGCTCAGTAATTGTTGTTTATCGACAATTTTCTTATTGATTTTTGACGTATTTTAATTGCAAAATCATTAGCGATGCATTTATATTATAAACTATTAGATTAAACAATACTTTCGATAACAACTGAATTGTCTCGTTTCAGTAACTTTATTCTTAATTATTGTTATTGTTATATGATTGTAACAGATGTTATTTCAGTGCTTAATTGTGCCAGTGTATTCTTGCTTAGACATTTGAAGGGAAATAAATATGTAGCATTTGCAATATATGATTGTTTTTATTTTGAGCAAGGTAAAAATACAGCTGGAACGTAAGTTTATGAAATAGTGTAAACTGTCTAAAGTGGTTTGCGAATTTTCTAGCTGAAAATGCTTCATTATCAAGTAAAAAAAATGAGGCGTATAGCAATCGACCGCATTTCATTACTTGAATATAATCAATGTTATATAAATTGGAAAGCTTTCATTATATCCACATCAATCGTTGATAATTATTTACAGCTGTTGGGTTATGTCAGTCACTTTGATGGGTGGTTTCCACAAAAAAAAACTGTCATTTTAAGTCATCTCTCAAGGATGATGGATGCAAATTAAAATTTCGTCGATTGCTTATTCTTTATTTCTGATCCACAGTGACTAACAGATGGAGACTAACCTCCTGAGAGCTGGGATAAAAAAGCAGTTAAAATAAGAGGAAAAATAAGTAATAATTGATAAATGCTTTGGCAATGTTTGATGTGAAATTTTTGAAGACACCTATTTTATCTGTTGCTAATATTTTGCATAAAGTTTCTACAAGTAAAATGAACAGGAAATGAATAACATTGAACAGCATACTCCTTCATTGGTTCGAATTCTAAATTTACAGTAGAAACGTTGCTTAATTCTTTTTTCTATCTGATGCATCAATATACAGGGTGTCCATACAGTTCGTGTGAACTTTAAAAAATTTACAACTTTACTTGTATTTGCGATAGAAATAATTTGTAAGAAGGATTAGAAAGAAGTAAATCTATATTTTTTAAGGTTTTATTGAAATTTTATTTAAGTTTCCAAATGTCCTCCATCATTAGCAATACAAAGGGTAATACGATTTTGCAGTTCACGGAAAACATTTGCCAACTGATTTACAGTAATGCCTGAAATCACATTAGTTATTTTAGCTATACTTAAAACTAGGTGCATTAAACTTTATAACATTTTTTACAGATTATTTCTATCGCAAATACAAATAAAGTTATAAATTTTTTAAAGTGCACATGAACTTTATTGACAACCTGTATAACGAAATTTGATGATAGTAATCCAACGAGAGGAGATTGCGTTCTGTTTCATCAGATTAACCAATTTTAAAAAAAGTTAAAACACATATTTATAAAGATCATGAATAGATTAAAACATTTTTTCGTTTCAGTTCAGAAATTAAATTATCTAGGAAGAATTATAAACAAACGACAGAAAATATGAAAAAATACAAAGACAAACTGGAATAGCGAAAGATGACTTTCAGACTCTAAGTAAAATATTAAGAAACAAGAAAATGTCGTGAGAAACAAAGAAAAGAGTACTGCATTGCTATGTCATATCAATCCTCCTGTGTACCAGATAATGCTGAACAATGTTCACGCAATTGAAGAGGGAAGCAAGATGGATATGAATCTACAGGAGGAGAATACCATGGACGGAACATGTGAGCAATAAGAACTTTAAAAAAGGTAAACGATAACAAAATGACAATAGAAATGACAGTAAAAAACGAGAGTTGAAATTTCTGGTGCGTATAATGGGAAAAGAGGGCATGGAGAATCTGGCACGCACAGGACTTATTGAAAGAAAGAGGGGAACATAGAGTAATCTACCTAATAAGATTGTGTAAATGGATGGCATAGTAGGGATAGTAAGGATACAAATATCGCTCTGGACTATAAAGGATAAGAAGTTGTGGAGAGCCGTGATCAATTACCTAGCGGGATTATGTAAATGGAAGGCAGAACAGAAGCTGGAACGGATAGTAAGCGAATAGGCATTACTTAGGTTTACAAATAATTGGAAGTTGTGGAGAGCCACCTTCTGAACGGAAACGGCAAGAAGTAAACCTTCCAATTAACAAATATTAAACAAAAGTAGATATATGAAATATTTACGTTTCAAGATACAGTAGAATTTTATTTAATTTGGCGTATAAACTGATGCAAAACGTTCTTTGCATGATGAGAATAAGACAATTAGCAAATATTAGGCTCTGTTTTACGTATAAGACTAACCAGGCCGTGATACTTTCACGCAGTCGAATCACCATTTTCTCTAAATGTAAGCAAAAGCTTCAGCTCAGAAAGTTCTAAGAAATACTGTTCTGTCGGAGAAATCCAACTGGGATGCTTTTTCGAGGACTACAATCTGAACTTATTCATGGTTAATTGTTATCTATCTTTAATTTTTAATTTTTACTTCCTTCTACCTAACACTTTGGCGTAAATGCTGCTTGGGTTTATGCGTTGAGGTTATCAAATGTAATTGCGTGTTCTAAGAGCATTTATCTATTATACATTTAATGATTCAAGAATAAACAACGAGACTCCAATTGTGCATCAACAATAACATATATATTGAAACAATAAAATACAAAACAATCATTTAATGGTGTGTCGTAATTAAGGGAGAAAAAGTTGCTTCCCTTCAACTGTAATCTGATTAAGATTGAATGTTCAAAAGAATTTCTCTTGAATAAGAATGTTCAGGATTCTATGTTGAATAGAGTCTTAATTAATAAGTGTGTTGTTTTGAGTAAGTAAGAGAGTTTTGGTTCATGAACTTGGCATAGTCACAGAAAGGAAGAATGTGTAATGTATTACAAAAATCTGTGTCTGTGTGTGCGTTGTGAGTAAAGTCGTGGACTTGTGTAGACAGGCGTAATAGGTGGACTCTACTGACGACTTGCGAGAAAGTCGGTAAGAGATGTTGGCAATGATCTTTAACGTGTGACCGCACAATTAAGGTGGGAGCTCTTG
This sequence comes from Acanthosepion pharaonis, assembly GCA_903632075.3. NCBI lineage: Eukaryota > Metazoa > Mollusca > Cephalopoda > Sepiida > Sepiidae > Acanthosepion > Acanthosepion pharaonis. The sequence continues at coordinate 6,588,935 of CAHIKZ030001335.1, forward strand.
AAGATTACATCTTGGCAGCAGGAAAAAGATGAATAAAGAGAAATACGAGGGAAGCTTATTTGTGTTTTGTTTATATAAGGCTGTGTCACACGTGACAGGCTCCGAAGCTCGTTCGCAGGAAAACTATTCCTTGGGTGCCGACGATTTGATTGGTCGGAATTGACCAATCAGCAAGCTAATTTCGAGGAGATTAACCAATGAATGCTTGCCGTATGATCCGTATGTATGTATGTGTGTGTAATGGCGATGATGATCGCTACACGTTGCATTGGGTTAATTTTAGTATAACATCTTTTTGAGGAATTTGAATATCTTGATCAATACTTTGTCTCTGAAGCTACCCATGTTTTTCTCGTGTCTTGTTTGATATTTTGTCTTCTTTTATGTACATTATCCATTCAGGTCGTGGGCAATCATGATTCTAATACAAATTCCTATGCCTTATAACATATAATATTTTGATCACCTCTCCCAATTCCCGTTTCGCTAACCATTCACCCAAATTATCAGCTGGCTTTCTCTGTCCATTTTCCCTTCAATATGTCATGTGAGTGTCAAATTCTCCAAACAATCTTTCCTCATTATGTATTCTAGAAATTTCAACTGTCAATTTCTGGTTCTAATTATAAGAGTCTTTTTTCTTTTCTTATCCGATCCGTCCATTTTCAGCATCCTTTTATAGCATTTCTCTTACCTTCAGTCGCATATTCATCTATGAGGAAAGTGTTCAGCATTCACTGCCATATAAAAGCATTGGTATAGAACCGCATCTCTGTTAACTTCAGTCTCCTCTTCATCTGTGAGGAAATTGTCCAGAATTCACTGTCATATAGAAGGACCGGTATTATGCAAGCTGCCGTATCTTCGTAATCACCATTAGACTCAACCAACTCTTTCCGAATCGTCAGCAACTCTCCTCAGGTTGACACTCAATCACTCTGAAATGCTTGTATTGTAGCTTCCGGTGCGAATGCTAAGCAGTACAGCATGTCGTTTCCGAATTCCAGGCGGAGTGGTGTTCAGTTTCTCACGGACGGTGTCCGATTGATTCAACTATAATGGGCAGACGACAAAATCATACACAAAACAAAAACATAAAACATATGCACGAAATAATAAATATAAAATTTCAATACCCATCGCACCCTGTATATATATATATATATATATATATATATATATATATATATATATATATATATATATGTGTGTGAGTGTGTGTGTATAATTTGAGGAACCCATTTTCTTACCTTATATATATATACTGATCTTTTATTTAGCGCCTTCGTTTGAGAAAGTAAAACGTTTGATGCAGTTGTCTAATATATTCTAAGTGTTAAATGACAGTTGTTTATATATCATGGTTTTCGTTGTAGCTGACTTAATTTCTAAGTTGCGTGCCAATTAGTTATTGATTTATTGGTGACGTATTACCATTGATAGATCATGTGTTTGGTATCTTGTTGCTGTGAGGGGGGTGATGTTTTTATAACAGTAAAGCTAGATCGTTCATTAAATGTAAGGGGTGTTTATAACAGTAGAGGAATGATTCGTTTTGAAAGAATAGCAAATAGTTGAAGTGAGATAGGTGTTGTGTTTATAATAATAGATGTATATCGGTCTTTTAGAAAAATGCTGCTATTGGAATAATAGTTTTGTTTGGATTTCTTTTCTAATTGTATGATTTGATTGTTATGGATTATCAACCCTTTGTGGCTTTTGTAAAGCCGAAACATCGTTTGGATTGTAAATTATCCATTAGACAACACACTCATCCGCTCTTTACAAAATGTCTCTCTATAAATGGTTACCTTATCAATACTTGTTCTAAAGCAAGATATATCTTCGAATTAGTGCTTCCAGTTCAACTTTCTTTCTGGTCATTTTTCAGTTTTCGGCTAACTTTATGGTTAAAGATATTATGCTGATTTAAAATCCGGTTATAAAATAAATGAGGTTTTACTGTATCACAAAGACTCTCATATCGATATCCTGCAAAAAAGTTGACAAATATTGATTATGCAGGCGACATAGCTATATACAGATAAATTATCAATGTCACAGTTCTCCTACATCATCTAGAAAGTGCTGTTAACGATGGCTTCAAGTAGTCAGGCTCAATACAACTGTCTCAGAGGAAGCAATAAAATCTGTTGAATCTTTTACATCACTAGAAAGCGAAATAAATTCCACTGAAAGGGATGTGAATATCCACATAGTTAAAGCCAGGGATGCCTTGAATAAAATGGATGTAATCTGGAAATCTGATCTACCAGACAAACGGAAATCTTTTTGGACGAGGCTCAGCCGAAGGGCAGAGTCTCATTCGGGGAGGTAGACCGACCCTGAACCCGTTTATACGTGTTCGAAAGGAATATTTTTGGCCGATCTTACGGGCTCGGAAAACCCACGTTAAACTCGGCCTTGTGCCACATGTAAACCTCGTGGGGGTGGGTGGTTAAATATATCAGACAAACGGAAATTCTTTCGAGCCATAGTAGAAACGGTGTTAATGTATGTGCCACTGCTTGGACATTAACTAAAACCCTTGAGTCTAAGCTTGATGGCGCCTATATTCGGATGCTGAGAGCTGTAATTAACATCTCTTGTAGACAACATCCAGCTAACGCACAACTTTATTTACCCATCCCTAATATTTTTACTCGAACGCAGAATGCGCTTTGCAAAACAAAACAAGAATTTGTCAGTGATTTACTACTCTGGATACCTAGCCATGGTGCAATGACGTCTGGTCGCCCAATGCCACCTACATTGGCCAACTATGTTACAAGCCGCAACGTCAGACTGAAAATACTTTTCACATCTTGCGTAATTTAATGAACACATCTAGCAGAGATTAAACTCAAGCTTAGGCATTATATAAGACCCTAGAGAGTCTAAGCTTGATGGAACCTACACTCGGATGCCGAAAGCTTTAACATCTCTTGGAGACAACATTCAACTAAATAACAGCTCTATATACCCATTCCTGATATTTCTACAATCTTATGCGAACACAGAATGCGCATTGCAGGTCACTGCTGGCAAGCAAGACAAGAACTTACAAGTGATCTACTGCAATGGACTCCTAGCCATGGATCAAGATGGACTGTTTGTCCAGCAACCACCTACATTAACCAGTTATGTTACAACAGAGAATGCTACCCTAATGACCTTCCGACCTTAACATAGGACTCTGATGTTTGGCGTGATAGACTCATAAATGCCCGAGGTAGTTCGGCAGAATGAAAAATAAAAAAAAATAAAATATTAAGATTTATTTGTTTGTTTAGCGACATATCAACTCCTTATGGGTCACTTAATGCTGAAATGTAATTTTCTTTGGTGTATCAGTAATTTCTTTTGCAAAAATCTATTGCTGGTAATTTGTTTTTATTTCAAAAAATCATTTACAAAATTTACATTATCCGGACTGCTATCCTCATCTTCATTGCAATATTCACAACGTTTCGGTCGTTATACACTCTGGCCTTCTTCAAGTGATTGGAATTTCGAATGCTTTATTTCGCCCACCGGAGTAAATTGTTCTAGTTCCAAGTGCCATGACTCTTCCGGATGTCTTAGTTATTTCCCTTTAACCCAACTCTGCAAGTTTCGGGTCACCACTGCTGAATTCAGGACTTTTGAGTTTAGTCACTGGATCTAAGTAACACCTTTATCCATTGGGTCATGTGCCCTGAATTTTTTTGACTTATAAACCTAATGTCTCAGCAAACAGAAGAAGACCGGAGCGTACAGTGGCCGAAACGTTGTGAATATGGCAATGAAGATGAGAGTAATAGTGCGAGCAATGTAAATAATGAAAGTAATCATAATACCTCATTTCAGAGATATAGAGCGTGAAACATTGTGAATATGGCAATGAAGATGAGAGTAATAGTGCGAGCAATGTAAATAATGAAAGTAATCATAATACCTCATCCCAGAGATATAGAGGGCGAAACATTGTGAATATGGCAATGAAGATGAGAGTAATAGTGCGAGCAATGTAAATAATGAAAGTAATCATAATACCGTGAAAGCCTTTGCAGAAATAATTGAAGAAGCTGACTGAAATGAATGTCTTCTAAAGAGAAGTAATTCGAGTTTATTTTAAAAACGGCATTATTATTTTTTTAAAAAGTATTAATAATTTACAAACAGCACCATTTTCCCCCTTTTTCTATACCTTTTCCCAGTTTCTATACCTACAAGTATATCTACCTTTTAGTCTTTAGAACGTATTTCACTTTATAATGCCCCTAAACGGTTTGCAGCATCACGTAATTGTAATCTCCCAAGATTAGGGAACGTCGGAAAAAAAAAAACTTTCTTTCTTACTTCTGCTATAATATATTATGGCAATTCAAAGAAGAGCGAATATTATAAGTTTTAAATAAACGGACTATTTGCAACATGTTCCAGTAAATTTTCTACAAAATAGTCACTCAAAGCATTTTTAATAACATCTAGACATCTTGCGACGCAACATTTAATTAAATTTTCCGCTAGGTAAATTCCAAATTCAATATTCTTGTATATGCATGTCATTTAAAACTACATTTATCGTTTAAGTTAAAATAGACATCATCTTCATGTTAAACTTTTATTAAACTTTAAAAATATTACTACAATTTTTTAGTTCTGTTCGAATGGACGTTACTAGTTCACTATTAAAATGTGCATTCATACAAATGAATCATACGTAGAGAAATAATCTCGAAAGAAGCGCTAAAATATTTTATTGTATTATTTTTTGGTAGCTATAAAGAATAAGTAAAAATCTTATCTGATATAGCGATTTTCCAAGCGTAGCTTAGATGTGGCACAAGGCCGAAAGTGAGGATTGAACTCACTACTCAGTCGTAATTGTTCTAGCGAGACAAGCTTGATAACCATTAAACCGCCTCGAGGTGCCTGATCTTATCTGATATATATGCTTATGGGTACCCCACATAAAAAAGCAAGCTTGTATCATATCCAGTAATAGTGGGGAGGTCCTGTTGATTTCAACCCTGCTGTAGAAGATTCCTCATATCACTAAGAGAGGTGAGGTCGGTGTAATATCGACACCAGCGTGACAGTGGTTTCGGAGACTGGGCAGTTTTGTCCTTGGTCTATATGCATATGCATTCATATAAAAATATCATATGCTCCTTTAGTGGCTGGTTAGATATCCAATCCCACATGTAGATGCTGTCACAGACACATTAATATTTCTTCAACACTAACAGAGTTGGCCTGTTGTTTACACTGCAACTGCTGAGTAGACCTTAGATACAGTCTTTGGGAAAGTGCATATAATCGATAGTTTCTGAATAGGGCCAACACAAATTCACAAAGACAAAAAGAAAATCATACGAAAATTTTTACAATAACCAAAAATTTGGTAGCACATTGAAGTAGAAATAGAAAGGGAAATAATGATATAATGGAGTCTTTATCTTTTCACTCTACCATTCATAATTGATTTGGAAAGAAACACTCATCAGTGTTGGAAAGAGCAAAAACAATGAACTTGGCTTATTTAATTTTCGGAAAAAACTTTTAAGAGAAGGATTTTTTAATATGCAATCAACAGTAAGGTTTTGATCATTGAATTACGAATATTTCCTTATAAGACAACGGTTAGTTTCGCCATTTCCATTACCGTGACTCAAGAGATGGGTATGGGGAATTTTGTGGTGAACTTAGTTCCAACTGATTTAATTTCAAATTTTGCATCTTATCATTGCACTAGCTACGGTTTCAGTGGCACCAGTAGCAGCTGCCGGTGTTAACACGAACTGAATAACCCATGCAAGTCTATCTTGAATTATACTGTAGCTCGGTCGAGTTCATGGAGAAACTAGTTAAAATCGAAGTACTATTGTGGCAGCAATAATTAGGGACAGTTTCGACGATAAAAACAGATGTCATAACTTCAGGCAGAAGCGATACTTGCTTCATCCCCGGACCAGGCTCAATATCTTGAACTGCGGTTTTAGCTGGATGGGGCAGGGAGCTGTTTGGCGCGCTTCTTAACTGTGATCCCCAACTTTCATATTTTTCTCTTCTGTCGTCATTTAATGACAGACCAAGTACTTAAATGACCCCAACCAACTCTATTTACAACAGCTTCTGTCTGACAGAAATTTTACCTCCTCTGTCTAGATTTTTGATTGCCAGGTCTCATCAACAACTCACATCCGTTTTCGACATTTCAAAATATTTGTTATATAAATATTTATTTTCAAAATAATGAAATTTTTTTCTTTTTTTAACAAAAAAAAGTGTATATCTTATATACAAGTAAAATCTGTACTAAATAATTTGACCAGAAATATATTTTTAAACTGATTTTCTTACATTTTTTATTAATTGTTCATCCAGTACAATGGTTAAGAGTCACTCAAAGTAGAGCATTATTGTATGGGGTTATGATATGAACGTAAGAGAAGTATGTAAGAAGTGCAGGTAATGGGGATATATAGGAAAAATAACAACTTTAAGATTGTGGCGATCGGGAAAGCACTTCCCGGGAGTCCCTTCCACAATGGAGCGGTTATAGGGAACATAATGTTCTAATAGAACTTCCTGCTTTCTTATAGAATACAAAGGAAATTCCTCCCATGGTACGTGTCATAGTGGGTCTTAACTGCGAAGGTCTACACGGATGTTAATAATAATGTTTTTCTAAGCGTAGATTAGATGCGGGCACGAGACAGAAAGCCTGGAATTCCCAGTGAGGCCCGAGGTCATTATTAAGTTGTAATAGTTCTAGCGAGCCAAGCTTGCTGGCCATTACACAAGGTCGAGGTACCCGCGTATGTTAATAATGAATGAAGATTATCAGAACATTTGCCATGAAGATATCGATAGTCTAGAGAGAAGCATATGACGTTTTGTCTCCGGGAAAGAGGTTACACATTGACCTCTTTTTAGTAAATTCTGATTCCTTTATTAAAATTTTGAATGACTATCAATTACAACTACTCAAAAATTCAAATGCTTCTGCCATGTCATAATATTGACCTTCATAAAATAAAATGGTATTTTAATACTGACTATTTAACCTTTTCGGGGGTTACGTACCTCGAAGTAAGAGGAACTGTAAATACTAGGGGCGCTCTGAAAGTAATGCCTCCTATTTATTCCCGTGGAAATGTTGAGATAGAGTAAATATTCAACAATGAAAAGCTATTCTATCGCATAGTCCAGTGCTACTCAAAGCGAAGAGACTGAAATTATTTTAATCAATTAGCTCATGGTGTCCAATTTATTTTAGAGAGGGGGTTACGTAAAATATTTATATCTTCTGGCCAGTCTGTAGATGAGTAGTCTAAAGCAGTGCTACTCAAAGTGAGGTCTATATACAAGTGCCGGTACGTGAGCCATCGTCCGCTGGTACGTAGAGTGTTAGCAGGAAATAAAGAACCGGTAGTCACATTCCATGCCACTAGAGACTGTCGGGATATCTGACTCGTTTTGTCTTTAAATATTTGTATTTTAGTTTTATTTTTCAGTTGCTCACTCATGAACAAATCCATTGCTTACGACTAACGATATTATGAAGTGTAAACCAGTGAACTAAAATACATATGCCAACACCATCATGACGATGTGGCGTGTGACTGTGTGGACAAAAAGACATTTTTTTGGACATTACAAAATCAATATAAAATAAAAAAAAATGATGCAACTTTTATAATATTCATTATATATTTCTGCTATAAATGAATAATCCTACAAATATTCATATATTTTTCTTGGACTGTTATTGTATAATTATTTGCCACAAATATGGTACCGGTCTCTGACACACTAGGAAGACTTGTTACGTCAATGATGACTGGCCTTATAATGAATAAGACGTTATGTCCTCATATTTAGTACGAAGTAACTTAAAATAACCCTCAAACAATTTTGGTGGGTAGGAGGCACTGGGTGCCACCAGTTGGATTAGAAAGATTCATTCGCCGGTCTTTCCCATATTGAAAAAAAGAAAAACAAACAAAAAACTACGTATTTTTTGAGAAGCACTGGCATAATCACTTCCATTGGCTATATTAGGCGTTCAATTCGTTGGGTTACAGTTGTGTAGGGCTGATCAGAATATAGCTAATCACACATCGTCGTTACTGCTGAAACACATTCCCTATTGCCTAACTGTGCTCGCATGCACTGTTTATTCTCCGTAAACATTCAGCAAACATGTTAACAGTTAAAAGTTTTCGGACAAATTCAATGACACGATTCACAAACACTTTCATGTCAGATCCTGTAACGAGGTATAAAAAGTAATGGTTTATTTGCGGGAAGATTTTACCTCAGCTTCTGGAAGTCTGCTATATGTAAGAATGCAAAAGAATTATGAATAATTATCCGGAAGATTTAACTTCTCCAGCCATACCACCAATACATACCATTAACGTCTTGCTTTTACATAATAATATAGAAGGCATTACGTTTTAAATTAATCTCCTATCTGTACATGTATGCATTTGCAAGTGTCAATAGTTGCAATTTTTTCTGTATGGACGAATTCATTAACATACTTCGGCTTCGTACGCACTTTCATGTCAGACGCCATTTCGCCAGATTTCTATCTCTATGCAACCAAAAGAATTATGGTTTATTGGTGTGAAGATTTAACCTTTGCTTTATACGCACTTTCATGTCAGTCACTATTTTGCCAGACTGTTATTACTAACAAGGCAAAAGAATTATACTTATTAGATGGAGGATTTAACATCTGCATTATGCAAAACTTGCATGTCAGGCGACATCTTATCAGAATGATATCTCTAGCATGATAAAAGAATTTATATTTTTTGTTGGGAAGTTTTAGCTACACTTCTATTTTATAATTTCATGTCAGACACCATTTTTCCAGGCTGTTGTCAAAAAGAAATCAAAAGAATTATGGGTTATTGATGTGAAGCTTTATACGCCCTTTCATGTCAGACACCATTTTGCCAGATTACTATATTTAACATTGTAAAATAATTATGCTTGTTGGCGGGAAGGTTTAACCTCTACTGCCATGCGACTGATGTATATCACTAACTTCCTCTGTGTAACAATTATATAGCCAGCATTACTCTCTAAATTAATCTTATATGTATGCATGTCTGTATCTGTAAGCGTTAATGTGCGCAATATTTTTTTTGGCATGGAGGAATTAATTAATATACTTCTGATTTTTACGCATGTCAGACTTTGTTGTGCCAGATTTCTACCTATAATACTGTAAAAGAATTACGCTTATTTGCGTGAATATTTAACTTCTGCTTGATACACACTTTTTAATCAAACTCTATTTTGCAAGACTTTTGTCTCTAATAAGGCAAAATAACTATGGCATATTGGCGGGAATATTTAACCTGTGCTACCATAAGATCAACATAGTTCGTGTTCCAACCTAGTAATATAGCAGGCATTACTTTTTGAATGAATCTAGTATGTACGTATATAAGTATTTACAAATATTAGCTCGTACGAAATGTTTGCAGTAATGTGAATTAAATGTCAATTCGACAGGTGCTAGTCATCATTATTGCTAAATACTCTTGATCCATTTCTATCTTATCACTGATCGAAGACTCTCTGTCAGTAGACATAACGGTAAATATTGTAGTTCGCTGTAATGACCGATAATTAATATCACCCTCGGCCCGGGTGGGTATTGGGTAGAAGAGCCTCGAGTGGCCTGTATGGCCGACGTGAGTAATGTTGATAGTGATGAGTTCGGATGGTAAAAATCGATTGTGTGGTCGTTGTAAGAAGTCCAGACCTCGCTGGCGGCCCACGAACTGACCGATCGATTCTTATTAAGCAACTGTTTGTGTTCTCTCTCAACGATTTCATCAGACCACTGACCAGTAGATTTTGATGATTGGCCAGAGAAACGACGTTCCTTGGCAGTTCTTAGAGATGACGGCATTCAGTTTTCTGGTCATGCGTTATTTAATTGATGTTCACTTTTCTAAAAGCGTAAAAAGGACGAAAAAATAAAAAATAGGAATTTTAGAAATGGTAACTTGTAGATGTTTTTCTTCATTTAAAATTATTAAAAAAAAAAAAAATAAAATAAAAAAATCTTTGGGCAGTGGGAAAGAAAGCATGTTTGAAATTTATTTGTAATTCATGGGGTCAAACATTGTTTAACCCTTTGAAACCTGCGTTCCTGGACAAATTTAAACATTCTGCCTAATCTCCTGACTCAAAATTCGCAAATAATTGATATGTAATTTTTCCAGTGGCTGGGCATTACGTCAGTGCAATTGTCTCTATAGTTAATGTTTGCATTTTTATAACCACTATTTTTTTAGGGCAGCGTTATAGAAGCCATTGTGTTGTTGGAATATTTCTTTGTTAGTGGAGTTAATGCTAATTCTATTTTCTATTGATGAGGGTATATGTTTAATTATGGATAGAGGGTGGTTTGACTTCGGGTGTATATATAAAGCGTTGGCATTAGGTTTACTGTAAGGTTGGTATGTGTTGCTTGGTAAGTCTAGAGTTACGTCGAGGAAGTTTACCATTTTCAAATTAGAAGAGACTGTTATCTTTAAGTTTAGATTTTTAAATTCACTAAATATAATTTTTCTGATTTTCTCTATCTTAAAACTAGTAGAACTCCTCACCACCATGAGCCCGTCATCTCTATACAGATGACCATTTCAAATCAGGGGACATACGTTATCTATTCTCCTTATAATCAAAATCTTCACTTAGTATCACTTCCTCTTTCATTCATACCACACAATTTATTCATCATTTCCATTTTTAAAATAATGCTCTACATTGAATGGCTCTAGTGTCGTAAGTATGTTAAACATAAAAAAATACTAGCAGAGTATATATAAACAAAAGAAGCAGGAGGAAAGATCAAGTAATTTACTTAACAAGTTTGCGTGAATGAATGATATAAGGGTAAAGTTGGATGTTAACGATTCAGGAGTTACTTGGACCGACCAAAAAAAGAAGATGTGGAGCGCCATGATCACCTACTTAGCGCATGACAAAAATTGACTAAAAAAATTAGTAACATAATGATGTAGAGAAAATAAAAATACTAAAAATGTAGGTACATGACTAAATTTCAATTTCCCTTCTCGCCTGAATCAGGAAAAAATGAAAGCCGTAGCGTATACCTGTACAGATGTTGCCGGAGGTCGTTCGTTTATATTCCGAAACGTGTTGCTGAATTAAAGATTTTACAATGTAAAGATAAAATAAGGAAATGTCTATTGTAAAAACCAGTGCAATAAGAATAAAACAGTAATGCACAAGGTCGTCGCAAGTCAAACCAGAAGTGAGGGCTACTATTGGAAGGTCGGTAGATCTCGCGTAAGTCCGAGTCGTACTCAATAGATCACAGATATTTACCAACATCCTCACGGCCGAATTTAATGTGGGGCAATTCGAGCCAATGGGCTCGGCCAAAAATTGCCCATAAACACCGCATAAACGGGTTCGGGTTTGTCACCTCCCGAGTCTCGTCCGGGTTCTTCTCTGCCCGAAGTCAGAGAGTTCGACAACAGCTAAGAGATGAATAACAGATCCCAGCTAGACAATATTTGCCAGCCTCCCCATGAGGTAGGATGTGGCACAGGGCCTAATTTAATGTGGGGCTATTTCGTATATATATATATATATATATATATATATATATATATATATATATATATATAATAATAATAATAATAATTAATACATAATAAAATCCCAAATCACCTCTTAGTATTTGCTCCGTAATAATAAATACATTGAGTTCTTTTATCGATCAGTTTTTTATATTACTAGGATCCACTTGGATCATATACCAAAAGGATCTATTACCTTTACAATATATATATATATATATATATATATATATATATATATATATATATATATATATATACTCCTGATCAAAAATTTAAGACCACGTGAAAATTTTTTTAAAAAGACTGGTTACTGATTTTATAATCTAAATGGTTATGTAGACAAAAAGTTATAATCCGAACATCTTATTGAGAAATTGACATTTTTATAAAATGAGGCATATTATAAGACTAGAGCCAAAAATTCTACGAAATTGTACGAAATGTGTACGAAAACATTCAACAACCAAATTTAATAACGAGTTCTACCGCCACTGGTTTTGATGACTTCAAAAATTCTTTGGGGCATGCTAGAAATTAGTGTTTCTATTAAGCTGCGAGGAATATTGCTCCAGCTTCTGAAAATAGCCTCACGAAGAACATTTTTTTGTTGAATATTATTTGCCATTTCAGTAAACATCTCTTGCCATCCATCCCCAAATATTTTCAATTGGGTTCAAGTCCGGTGAGCATGTACAATGTCTCAAGAGATGGACCCCATTTTCTTGTAGAAAGGTCAAAGTCCAGCATGCAGCGTAGATTGCAGCATTATTCAGTTGGAATAAACATCCATCCCCACACAAATGCTGGCTCTCCGTCACCAACAAGGCTTTTTGTAGCATGCTAACATAACCAGCCTCTGTCTGACGACCCTGCACCTCCTGGAGCTCCATCGTCCCTCTGTAAGAAAAGCACCCTATACCATTTCAGGAAACATTGTTATGCCAATATCGTTGGAAGCCATCAGGACCATCTAGATTGAATTTTTCTATTCAGAAAACAGGACTTTCTTCCACTTCTCAATGTCCCATGTTTGGTATACACGACCAAACTTTAAACGGTTCACTTTGTGATGTGGAAGTAGCCAAGGAATTTGCGCTTTTTATTTACCATGCCTTTTCGTCGTAAGTGTCGTCTGATGGTTACTGGAATGCAATCAGCATCTGTGGCAGCCTTAATTTGACTAGAAGAAAGTCCACTGGCTTTCACAACAACCCGTCTTATTCTCCTACTTAATGCAGGAGAGATTTGGGGGCCTACCAGTAGACTTTGCGTTTCCATAGTGTGCACTGTCCTTTAGAAAGTTGCAAATCACAGTTTTCCTGCGATTTACCTTAGCTGCGATCGCCCGCTGTGGCAAACCTTGATTCTGGAAATCTAGAATTCGAGCACGTTCAACTTCGGTAAGTTTGCTTGCTTTAGGCATGGTGACACATTTACGCAGTGATTTCTAATCTCCAACTGAACTAAAAACATTGGAATTACACTAGATCTAACAATTTATGCCCCTGGGTCTTATAATTTTGATCAAGTATAAAATGCTTCATTTTATAAAAATGTCCATTTCTGAATAAATTGATCAGATTATAACTTTTTGTCTACATAACCTTTTAGATTATAGAATTAGTAAACTTAAGTAAGAAAAAGTTTATAATGTCATGCATGAAACTCTCTCTCTCTCTCTCCCTCTGTATATATATATATATATAATTGATTTATTTTTTAATCCGACATTTTCCTTAATTCAATCCATTTTTAGTTGATAACCGTGTTTGAAATAGTCGCCCCGATTTTATTTTGAAAAGGGTGTATGCGTCGTGTCTTTACTAAGCATCTATTCGAAACATTGGTATCCACTAAAATATCGTTTTAATTGTCAGTTTAAAGAATAATCCATTAATTCTTTAGAAATTACTTTGTTTATGTTTTGTATCAGAAACTGAGCAGATAAGGTCTTTTCCAGAAAAAAAAACATCTCAACGGGAAAGTGTGAATTATTTTAAAGTGAAAATAGAAACTTGCTTGGCTGTGACACTCTGTGTAACCGAGCGGTTTTAAGCACAGCGGATAAAATGGTGGTTTCTTTTAGATAAGTAAGGGAGGAATTATAGTAGTTTCCAACGAGAGAAAAGTGTATATTTTAAAGAGAAAAGTGAAGCCGTAAATGTTTTTGATTATAATGTTGATTTTTATTATACTTTATTTTCTATATTTTTCGGGTCTTCAGCAGGCAAAGAAAGGTTATTTCAACGTTATTTAAAGGGTTTAATTTTTTCCTGATGTTTTCTCTTGTTTAACCATTGTCTTTTCAGTGTAGTAGTAATTCTTCTTGGACTTGTGGAGAAAATGTTTTTCTGCTTAAGGGGTAATAAAACAATTACGTTTGGTCAGAGAAAGGAGGAAGGTAGGAGGTCTTTCTTCTTATCTTTTTATGACCTTTGTATCTTTATTTTTGTCTATTGTGTGTACATATTCCTTCTCCATACATATATAATATTTTCTTACGAAGGAAATATTATATATATATATATATATTTATATACGCAATTTTTATGATGCGCAAGATTATACACATACACAAACACGCGCCCCATATATATATATATATATATATATATATATATATATATATATATATATATATATATATATATATATATATATATCTGTGTGTGTGTGTGTCTGTTTATTGATGATAAAGGATATATGCAAAAATATTCAAAAAGGCAGTCTAGGATTTTTAAAAACTTTGAACTCAATTATACCGTCTTAGTGTTTAAATAAACGAAAAGAAATTTAGCTAAGTAAAAGACTCATGAATATCATTTGCTGTCATTATAAATCAAAATGCTTCAATATATATATATATATATATATATATATATATATATATATATATATATATATATATATATGTTTGTTTGTGTGTGTGTGCGTTTGTGTGTATGCAAATGATGGTAGAAAACACCAATTTGATTTATTAACTAAAACAAAAGATACATTTAAAAAAAAAGCCATGATGCTTACATCGATTGTTTGATATCCAATTTCCAGTTTTGCTCAATAGTCTGTCTCATATTTCACGCAATGTTGTAATTCCATCTTTCAGGAGAATTTCTTTATCTTTCCCAGTGAAGGTTTCTTCTCGCAGAGATTTCCAGTTTTCCAGGTGGAGAATTCAAATTATTTTTCATTAAAAGATTTCCGTAAAGACGGTTTGTATAGGTTAAACCAAAGTTACAATAACTGGAGAAGGTGGAACAATTCTTATTGGGGCAGCAAAAAAAAAACAAAAATACACGCGCTTGTGTGTAATCCAGATAGAATAGGATACCGTTTCTATATATATATATATATATATATATATATATATATATATATATATATATATATATATATATATATATATATATATATATTATCTATATTTAGGCAGCAATTTTTCATTAATGCATGTTTCATTAAATAATACAGACAAGTTTTGTCTATTTATTTTAAGTAAGCTCCTTTCATATTGTCTGATAAGCTTAATCAGATTATCATTGAAAGACGAAAGGAAATCCCCATATTGATACATGTTTTAAATCTAATCTAAGCTTTCGGCTTACATAAGCCATTATCAAAGATGACAATTTCAATAAATCAAACAAAACACGGACAAAACAACAATGATAGTCCGCCCTTGCTGCCGAAAGCTTAGATTGGATTTAAACATGTATCAATATGGTGTTTTCCTTTCGTCTTTGAATGATAATGTGATTAACATTATCAGACAATACGAAAGGAACTCACTTAAAATAAAACTTGTGTATATTATTTAATGAAACATGCATTAATATATATATATATATATATATATATATATATATAATGATGAATTAGTTATCGGTATTTTATCTTTTAATGTTTTAATGACCTCTCTGTGTTCTTAGATCTATTTCCATATTCGTGTGTTTCTGTCAGCATGCGTGTATATATGTGTGTATTCCCTCTCCAAACATACTGTTATGGGGTCCACTCTTTTCGGATATAATGGACTCGTCCTGCTGCCATAAAATAGCCACAGTCAGGCAGAGAAGAGGAGTCGTACATGAGTCGTACAAGAGTCGTACAGGAGTCGTACTGTGAGTGTCGGATGGAGTGAAGTAACCTCTTGTAGAAGTCAGTTACAAGCACGTAGACTCTAAGGAAGTCCTACTTCGAGACTGTATATATCTATCTGTATTTGCTACTAACCGTGTTCCTGGATTTTACTAACAGCATTACCTTTTGTATTTTGTGTAAATACATTTAATTTCTTAGCTTAAATACTTGCGTTTGTCATTTATTGGATACCTATTTTTCACGCGGGATCCACAACACATACACACTGTCTCACTACGAGGAATTAGTAAACACATTTGTACACATACACACAAACACACACACCGTACCACTACAAGGAATCGGTACATACACACACATACATACATTCACACATACGTACACACACATACTACCCAAGTTGCATGAAACTAGTATACCGATATCTAATTCATCATATCTCTCGGACCAATTGTTTTATGACCCTTCGCGCAGAACTCTCATATCGAGAATATTTAACATCTCCGCCCTTTACCTGATGACGGTGGCGAGACCAGAAACACGTGTAGTAAAATTATAGAAAATAAAGCATAATATTTAAAAAATATCCACATTACAACCAAAACCTTTGCGGTATCTCTCTTCTTTTTTTCTATCTATCTATCTATCTATCTATCTATCTATCTATATATATATATATATATATATATATATATATATATATATATATATATATATATCAGTGACGAAGGGTAACTTGGATACACGGCATGCAGTCACAAATATTTTATCATATACGGCCTACCGTGGATTACTGTTTGTCTGTCAACAACTCTACAAGCTACATGCAACTTCAACGACTACCTAAGAAAATAAGACCCCCAACTCGCAAAGTCTTTTTTTCACTGCTTTTAAATGAAAAAACAATAAGTTATTTTGGTTTAATCGTGTTCTTAATTCATCAAATTAACAGTTTCTGTCGAGTTCCAATATGGAGGCCCATTGGCGTAAGATAAGCCTAGCGGGATTGCATTTAATTATTACAAAATTATATATTCACATAAGCACAAATACAGCTGTGAGCTAATTAGTACGACTTCTATCACTAAATTATTATTAACTAAAACAAAATATTACAATTTTAAAATATTTTCTGGCTTTAAATAACTTGCAAAATGGTTCATAAACCGTAGAAAAAATAATTCTTCAATCAAGTAGATGCAAACAAGCTGATATATGTTTGTGTATATGTCTGCGTATGTATGCATATTAATCTGCTAAAGACAGGTTGATATATATATATATATATATATATATATATATTGTGTGTGTGTATGTGTATGTGTATACGTGTGTATGCGTGCGTGTTTGAACCGGCTTACTTAGATGTAAACAGGCTAACGTAGGCAGATGGATGGATAAGTAAAGAGATCCGTTCATGCCGGTGTGCATATGTAAAGAGTAACATCGAAAGTGATAGTGACCTCCACGCGGATAGATCAGCCCAAAATAGGTAACCATAAGCGAAGGAAGAGGAAACAAACACACGTCTCTACTGGACGAAAGGAACGTGTTTCTGATCGATCGTTTCACACAAAATAAACGGACGTGTGTTCAGTTGCGGATATTTTATTCTCGCCTGAATGAATTTCGCACCAGGAGAACTCTCTTGCATACAATGTCCTGTCTTTTAATCAATTGTAGATTGAACTCTTAAAGAAGAATGTGTGTTCTTGTTTTGCCAGGTTATATCGGCAACAAAGCTACTGGATAGTGTCAGCCAAAAATTGGTATATGCAAGCTTATTGGTCCCCAGTGTAACATAAGCAGAGGGCGATTGCATTTAATTATTACATAAACGTTATTTTAATATGTGGTTCTACAGAAAGATGCTCACAAACCCATGTACGGTGCATGTAAGTAAAGAATAAAGTTTTAATGACAGATGAAAGAGATAGGGTAAAGTATTATTATTATTATTATTATTATTATCATTATTATTATTATTATTTACACTTTTTACATTCCGACTATTATTCTCATTTTTGTTGCTATCACAGCGTTTCGGTCGTTGTGCCCTTAGCTGTTTGTAGCAGGCACGTTGAGTTTAAGACGATTCTACAGAAAATTATCCTAAGGGACATCAGCCTAGGGGATTAAACATATTAAAGGCAGTGGCGACAGTGGGGAACAGTGAATAATCTATCTGGCGAGCATGCGTAAACAGTTTGCTGAACTGGGATAGAAGAAAGAGAAGAAGAAGAAGAAAAAGAAGAAGAACCACCACCACCACCATCACCACCAGTGGGATTCGTGGTTGTGTGTGTCCACTAAAGTTCTTCAGTGTTTGCTTTTTTTCAATTCCAAAGAACTTTCGATGAATTCGATTGTAAAATCTCTTCTTTTAAACCCAGGGAAATGGTTCAGACTTTGACTCCATGGAATTTTTGTTAGTCTTTGAAGAATTTTTAAATATCTTCAAATTTTAGCAAGTACGTTCCATATATATATATATATATATATATATATATATATATATGCGTGTGTGTGTATGTGAGTGTGCATGTGTCTATTATTAAATGGACTAAGTCCGACAATTATTTTAATATATGTTTAATTACGTGAAGATACGCTTCGAGCAGATATGAACGTTCGAGGGAAATAATGGGAAATTTGTAGTTTAAAAGCAGTAATTCCACCTTCCTAACCAGGCGCTTCCTTTGTAGCTAAACTGATATAGCACGTTAGGCTATATGATTGTTCCGTGTAGAATACAGGTTAGATTCCAGTCGGAGGACGCATATTTTTTATGAAATGTCTCTGACATTCAGGCCGATAAATGTTATTAATACTATTTGTTGTTATAAACACAGCATTTACTTAAATATTTGTTTCTATGTAAATATATATATATATATACACACACATATATATATATATATATGTATATATATATATATATATATATATATATATATATATATATATATATATATATATATACACATATATGTGTGTGTGTATATATATATATATATGTGTGTGTGTATATATATATATATGCGTGTATACACACACATACACACGCACACATATATACATATATATATCTGCCATAGTTGAGATTGAAGATAATTCTACAGAGAATTGTCATCCGGCAAATCGCTTAGTGGAATAAAACATTGGCCATATTGAAGGCAGTGGAACAGAGGAACACACAAAATAACCTACCTTATTGCAAAATAGTTTGCAGGTCAGGGATCGATAAAGGTAAGGAAAAGACAATCATTACTCAGAGCTATTAAGAATAAGAAACTGTGAAGAGCCATGTACGACCAGTCTTTAAGAGATACAACACATAGAAGAAGAGGAAGAACCTCCATGAGGTTATAAAATTAATTGTTCTTTTTCAGTGTGAACGAAAATACATGACAAGCAATAGCAGCAACACTGACCAGCAGGCAGCCTAGTTCTCCACTCAGTATTGTCCCACTATAGGTTCGTGAATTTGGTGTCAGTTATGGCGAGTTCCATCCCTGGACGGGACAGTGTATATTTAGACTCATGGCGGTTAGTATTAGAATAAAAACGAAACTAGATATCACTAGATAATGGCAGAGGAATGAGAACAGTCTACCTGCGAAGATTACATAAGGGGTTCAGTTTCGGAATACCAGGTGATTTAACCGGGTCAATATACTTCTGAAGAAGTCCCAAGAGCACAATTGTTCGAATGAATATAGTGCATAAAAATGATACCGTCTTCTTACTCCAGCTCTAGAGAATTTGGAACCAGAAGACGGGTATTGCTGTAGAGCAAAATTACCAGCAGGCTTCTTTCTCACCTGAAAAGTCTCCCTTGAAATTTTTCTTATGCTAAGATTAGTTGTTGAAATATCGGCCTTCATAAGGTTATAAAATTAATTGCTCTTTTTCAGTGTTAATGAAAATACATGACAAACAATAGCAGCAACACTGACCAGCAGGCAGCTTTGTTCTCCACTCAGAATTTTCCCACTATAGGTTCGTGAAATTTGGTGTGAGAGTTATGGCGAGTTCAATCCCTGGGCTAAGCAGTATGAACTTGAACTCAATGGAAGCTGGGATAAATATGTGTAGTCCTAAACAATATTATCACTAGACACGAGCTACAAAACGAGAGCAATCTACTAATGGGGATTAACTAAAAGAGGCAGTTCTAAATTCCTCAGTGATTAACTGGATCGATAAGCACCTGATGAACGACGAAGTGCACAATGGCGGAAATGGTGGGATATTAACAACAAAAATGAGGATAATAGTCAGCATATAAATAAAGTAAATGATAATAATTCCTCATCCCTGGGAATCTACGAGTTTTTTTTTCTTTTTGAAATGATTCATTTTGTCATTTTTCTCTGAAACTATGAATTGAAATATAACGCTTTGACACCAACAGGGAGAGTAATGACATGATAAAGCATGGCTGATACAAGTTCGCTTTTTTCCGATGTTGCTTAACAATGGACGAAAAGAAACAAAGAGATGTCATCAAGTTCTTGACAAAAGAAGGATATCCTGATGCCGACATCCACAGGATGATAAAAAAAACAAAACAAAAGAAAACTTTATTCTGAGATGATAATTGATGATAGTAATTTGCAGAGATGAGTGAAAAACATTCACAATAATCTCATTAATTTTCCATTTTTATTAAATCATCTTTTATTGTAGAGCGAATCACGTAAACGTTCCAGCCTTCCAAATAAGAGGAGAAACTACACGAACTTATTAAAAGATTGAAAGTCACTGAATTTCAGAGATTCGCTCAGCGAGATTATCTCCAATTTGCAGAAGCAAACAAAACTACAAGTTACGGAAAAGACCTGAGGCATTTACTAAAATGTGGACAAATGAGTAAATATCATAAATTTTATCTTTCCTATATGTTATTATATATTTTTTCCATTTTTACATCTGTGCTGTACAACTAAAGATGTATCTAGTAGTCACAATAATTGCATTCCAACAACTCTTTGTCTATTGGAAAATTACTTTGACTTAAGGTCTCGTCTGTTAAATGAAAGGAGAAGTTATGTGACCCAAGGAAAATATTAGATTCCAAAAGGCCTAATTATATCATAGTCTCAGACGTTAAAATTACAATATATACGTTATTAAAAAACTAACAAACACTCACACAGCCAGACAACCTTCGCATATGAATTGATTATAGAGGTGAAGGTTTTGCGAAGAAAAACACATACACTTATTGAAGAGCCTAATACAGAGACCCTGGTGCACCGTGTGCCACAAGGTCCCCGAACGATCCTCCGCATGTTCTGAATTCAGAGTTGTCCTTCTCCTAGACCAGTTGCCATCCAACGCTATAGAACCCAATCTGCCCTGCTATTTACACATAACTGTGGGTAGAAGAAGAGGATACACATCTTTCACATGAGCAAGTGAATGTAACGGAATCGATCAAAGTTGTCATCCAGTAAAAAGGTAGGCTGCCTTCATGCATGTATATTTTGAATTTTTGATACTTTAAATTTAAATTTGTGAAAATCATACTATTAAAAAAGATTAAGCGTAAATGCCAATTTTTAATTATGTATTTATCATCTTCTAATCAGCGTTTAAATAATGCTTACTAACTCATATATTTGAAAAACTTGAGTCCTAAAATTTTGACAGTTTTATTCTGAAAAATGCCATTATAATAATGTAAAGACCGTCTTTTGATTCATTTATAATTATGCTAAACTTAGCGTGTACGTTTTAACGTTCATAGTGAGTAGGCTTCTAGCTTCACGTTAATTTTTATTTTTATCACTAGAACGTTTTTTTTGGTAATCAATTTTTAGATAAATCCTAACTTTACGAGCCTGCTTATAATTGTTTTACACGTTCCTGTGGTCTCCCTTATAAACTTGCATTTAGTTTACTGTGGCTATATTTCCATTAATGTGTATAATATTCTTGCTTTTTAATTGATTACTTCATTGTAATTCAAAAAGCTTAGCCAAACACCCTCCAACTACAGCCTGACAATAATGAAAAGAAAGCGAAATCCTTCACTTGGACGTGCTACTACTACAGCCAAACGCATGAAAGCATGGAGAAGAAACGCTTCGCAAGAAGAAACTCAAATTAGACTGACACAAAATGCTATTCGTACAGCTAGTGCAAGGTCAGCAGAAACTAATGAGTAACGGTTAACTAGACGAGGAAAGAACACTGCCAGAACTGATGCTACTCGAGCTGTCGAAACTGAGGTGGGAAAGAACAATTCTATACAGTCTTTCTCGGAGAAGTCTTTGTTGAATTTCTTCTCCTTCCAATGCATGTTGTTCATTCGTTGTAGTTTGAGCAGAAACTGTCAAAAAAGTATTTCTCCTCAACAACTTTCGAAGATCGATTGTGATTAATCTACTTTTCAGGTGCTGACAAATATTTTTTGTATCTTCTGTGTTTCTGTAAAAACAACTTTCTCCTGTTATAAATGTTTTCACACTTCATTTCATTATAATTTGTTGCCATATAGATAAGAGGCATTAAAGAAAAATCTTCTTTATTTTAACTTTATAGATTGGATGAGGTCTGATCGTTTTTTGAATAAACCCAGGCAACGGCGGGTAATGCTGCTAGTATATATATATATATATATATATATATATATATACGCTATTTTCTTACTATAATATTTAATATAATTATTTTTATCAACTTCTGTAGAGCTTCTACAAGATTAGGTTTCATTTTTCACGCTCATTGATAACTTTTGGTTAGTGATATCGGCGGATGTAGGCGAATTTATTAAATTATTTAATCTTATCAAAGAGGAAAAAGGCATTTAACTGTAAACATAATTTGAACATATCATCAAATGTCTATAGAGGTAAAAAGCGAGATTTTCTCATCTTCTCAAGTAAAGCACATCAATATATTTTTGTAAATTGATGAAAGAAAAATAGATTTTTTGTTTAATTGACGCCATTTATAGACGATACGTGTATATTTGAATTTGAAATGTAAATTTCCAAAGGTGAAAGGATGTAGCCAAAAAATGTTGTCTTCTATAGTTGTATCATTCAGATCTTGATGGTCGAAAATATTTAAAGAAAAATCGAACAAAAACATGTTTCTATGTGTGAGGCTTTTAAAATCGTTCATGTAGGCCGCGTAAATGATGTCTTTTGCCTTAATAATACATCCAGGATCTGCTAGATGTATATTGGTTATAAGATTATAAAATTACTTGCTCTTTTTCAGTGTGGATGAAGATAAGTGACAATCAGTAGCAGCAGCACTGACCAGCAGGCAGGTTAGTTCCCCACTCAGAATTGTCCCACTATAGGTTCGTGAATTTGGTGTCAGTTATGGCGAGTTCCATCCCTGAACATGTCAGTGTATATTTAGATTCATGACGATTAGTATTAGAATTCCAGGTTGGTTAACTGGGGCGATATACTCCTGAAGAAGACCTCAAGGCACAATTGTCCGAATGAATATAGTGCATAAAAATGATATCGTATTCCTACTCCATCTTTAGAGAACTTGGAACCAGAAGACGGGTATTGCTGTAGAGAAAAATTACCAGCAGGCTTCTTTCTCACCTGAAAAGTCCCTCTTGAAATTTTTCTTATGCTAAGATGAGTTGTTGAAATATCGGCCTTCATAAGGTTATAAAATTAATTGCTCTTTTTCAGTGTGAATGAAAATACATGACAAACAATAGCAGCAACACTGACCAGCAGGCAGCTTTGTTCTCCACTCAGAATTTTCCTACTGTAGGTTCGTGAAATTTGGTGACAGAGTTATGGCGAGTTCAATCCCTGCACGGGGCAGTGTATATTTAGACTCATGGCGGTTAGTATTAGAATAAAAACGAAACTAGATATCACTAGACATAGGCGGTGGAATAACAACAGTCTACCCGCGTAGATTACATAAGGGGTTCAGTTTCGGAATTCCAGGTAGGATAAGCAGGTCGATATAATCTTGAAGAAGACCTCAGGGCATAATTGTCCGAATGTAAATAGTGTATAAAACTGATGGCCTATTCCTACTACAGCTTCAGGGAATTTGGCACCTGACGACGGGCAATGTTGTAGAGCAAAATTACCAATCGGCTTCTTTCTCATCAGAAAAGCCTCCTTTGAAAATTTTCTTATGCTAAGATGAGTTCTTGATAATATCGGCCTATGGAAACAAACCCAGCGCGTGGAAACCGGTGGAAAGTATCTAAAAAATCACATCAGGTGTTGATCAAGGCTTATTAGTGAAACTCTTTGAGGTTGGTTATGCTAACACAAATTCAAAAGTCATAGTGAATGAGGGTTTGAGTGAACTGGCTTCGTTCAAACAACTCATCACGCCAGATTATCTGTTCTCTCCTAGAAAATGCAACAATGTCCATTTAGCATATATGCTACAAGTTGACTGTCTGGATGTTGAACAAAAGTAACCATTATGTCTTCATTGCACTGAATGAAGATAACACAATCAAGAAGTAGTATGTCGCTTGGAACGACGTAGTCTTACTGAAATGGGTAGTAAGCAGGTAAGCTAGATCTCTAACTCTATTTGTTTACTTCTAATATTTATTGCACAAAATTACAAATATGCCACATGGGCAAAATTGGGATGGGGGAGGCTGGTCTTCACTTGTCGTATCAATAACTTAGCTAGACTCAATCACTGACCGAAACGGTCGTAGATTGTTCCTTTGACCAAAACGTCTCATCTACACAGCAATATCTTACAGAGACACCATAATGCCATATTTACTCTAAGAATTGACACCTAATCTCATATATACAGTCTTTGTGGAGGGCTGGTTGATAAAAATCTAAAAATAATTCCACAACGTTCGTGACATAAAAATTTATCTCCCCAAATAAACAAAACTTGTGTTAGTAAATGGCAACCCAAAAATCTAATCATGACGGGGATAAGTATTAACTCGACGATAATATTGCGGCACTAACTCTTCGAGCCCTGACCACCGCTTTACCGGTTTTAAGAAAAATGGCTTAATGCCCATCTACCGGTTGAACGGTGGGTAAACACTTGCGTCCTGTTTTGCGCATCAAGAGAAGCAGCACCTGCTGAGTAGACTGGGTCACAAAGAAAGAAATATGGCGATAAAGTGAAGGCATGCAATCATACTCTCTCTCCCTGCTAAGTATAATGCTTATATTTTTTTGTAACTATTTTTATATCTACCGTGAAACATTACATACCAATTATTTGTGAATTTTGACTCAGGAGCTCAGACGGAAGGGTTCAAATTGTTCAGGAACGCAGGACTGAAAGGGTTAATAAAATGATTTTCATGCACCTGTTCTATAATCCCTCACACTAGCACCCACGCACTTAGAAACAATAACAATTACGAAAACTCACCTGCGCTAACAGAAGACTTTTCACAGTTACCAGAGAACTGAAATCCCTATCACCTAAATGGGGAGGCGAACGGGAGGGGAAATAAACTAAATCTAAATTGGTATGGTGGGGGGAATAAAGGGGCCGATGACCATTCATACTCAAGCTAAGTTAAATTCAGCGGCTTAAAGCAAAAGAAAACCGACATAAGCTAACCTAACACTGGATTGGGATGACATATGTTTAATCAGGCGACCAATATCCTCAATCCTAGGTCAGTCCAAATGCGACTCTAAATTTGCTCCTCTCAGGCAAATCAAACGCGAAATATTCAACCACATTTTGCTGAATTTTGCTGATGAAAGTCATCTCAGTTCTGCACTAAATGTTGACTTTAAGTTGGCGCTTAAATAACAAAATTAATTGATAATTTAGTTGTAGGTGAGAGGTTTTCCTCTTAACAAAATTAGTTGATAAGAGGAAAACTTCTCACCTACATAAAACTCCTTCTGCCGTGTCGTCCAAATCACGACCAAGTAAACACAAGAACACAGTGTTTTTTCCTCTTCAAGTGCGGCACAACATTGCTACTGGTCTGGAGGACAAAACACTTTCCGCCCAGCAAACGAACCATGTAACTTTTAATCAGTTCGCACAACGGCTGTACGATGCCCCAGTGAAAGATGTGCCCCAAAGACTACATTGCCTCACTGTAGCGCACTCACATTGGCGTAACTGCTAGCCCCGGTACACAGATTTTTTGCCGACCCAGAGGTCCTTCCGTAACACTAGCCAGGTGGGTGATGCCTCGACATTATTGAGACACCGCCACCTGGACGCCCAAGGCCATAGGGAGCGAAACTTCTAATTCGTCAAACAGAGCTCATCTCTTTAAGTATCTCGAGCGGCCGCGCACACTAAAACACAATACAATGCTTTAGAAGATAACAATCAGGTGTCGGAGCGACCTTCCTTAATCCGTGTGAAGTTTTTCAGAGCAAGTCGACACTCGTGATCATAGCACTCGGCCCAAGGAGCACGACGGGTCTCCTCTAAGCCATCACGCATACTCCCCAAAGACAGAAAGGCTTTCTTAACTCCTTCCTTTAAGAGGCCGTTAACCTCATTTGCATACACATTCGATCTAGGAATTTGAGCCGCAGCGTCTGTTGACGAATCTCATTGCTAGACCGTCCTCAGACGGGTGGAGGTAACAAATCGGCCGTCGCACATTAGGAGGGGATAGAGACAGTGACTTTGTAACTGAAAGAGGCCTGACCTTTTCTTAAGGGCTGGTGGAAGATGGGACTGAAGGACGTGATTCACCCACGCCGAGGCTGATTTTTGCCCTTTAATTGCCTTTTCTAATTCTTTTATTTTTGCAACTTTTTCTACTTTTCATGCAATCTGCTGTTGTAGCTAGTCGGAGTCTCATCCTTGCGAATGGGACTGCTAGTGCCTTTGCTTTAGTGGACTGAGATGCCGCATACTCTCACTCTACCCACGACCAGCCACTCTTGTTTAGCTTTCGCCTTTTTTGGCATGCAATGTCGGCTCTTTTTCACCACCGATGCCAGCCGCAGGCAGGCCCATTACAATCGCCACAGAACAAGTAGTATAACTCGAAGGAGATTTGTTTCAGACTTAGGAGGGTCTCAAGAGGCCTTCTTCTCTGGGAAGAAAGTGAGGAGGGGACCAGTTATACAACACCCAACAAGCTGGTTTTCTCCCCGTCACGATTTTCCCGCCTATCTCCAAACTGTTCGGAATAAAGGTGAAGGCTTCTTGTTCGAACATCAATTTAAACCCTCTACTGACCCGTCTAATATTCTGGAGTAACACTCATTTATTAACCACACTGCATAAGATATGTCCCTAAGTTCTCTCCGAGAATAAAGTTATGAACGTTGTAGACTGCCACCTTGGTCCTTATGTTGTCCAGGGTATTTTGTGAGGATAATATAGTCCTTTGTGATTAAATCACGTGGCGTTACATACAGACAGTCCTCGGGCGTAGCCAACGGTATGCCCCACATGAAAAATCCTAAACCTATAATGATCTGTTGAAGTTTAACACCCACGGAAATCAGGGACTTCATCCATTTTGTGCACCGACATTTTTTTTCGCGTGAGCTTGACCACAAATACTGTAACTGTTCTTTTTGTAGTGCGCTCTTGTGCATCGAGGTCTACCAAAAGCGAGTCATCAGAAACCAGATGAGTGTAGTGTCTGGCTCGCTCGACGAACAGATTGGCAATGCATTTCGGGGGAGGGGGACACCAGTTAGAAGGAGATTCACCAGCCGCAACACCCATGACTTCATCAGCCGCTATGCTGGTGCTTGTTTATTTCATTATTTTTTTTTTTGCTTTTTTCTACGATGGAGGCCATCTTGTATTTTTTCCTTTTTAAAAACCAGAAAAAGTTTTTGTTCTCAGGCCAAAATAAAATACAAAAGAATGCAACAATTATAAACGAAATAAAACAAAAATAAAATGCAGAACAAAATGCAAAATGCAAAAACAAAAACAAAAGGCAGAAAAACCAGTTCGCTGTCTAATAAAGTTCAATGGAAAAAATGAATGACTACAAAAATTAAAATAAACTATAATGTAAAAACAAAAATTAAAACGAATTCGGGTGAATCTGAAAAAAAGACAATAAAATAAAATAAGATAAAAACTTAACGATAATTGTCAGAATAAGTGTCCTAGTATAGAACAAAAAAAAAGCGACCAACGACACGAACCGACGCCAACGGAACGATTCTCAGTGTCCATATTTATGTATTTAGATGAGTCCAAGTCCTTCTAGAGATGTGTGTTCATCTTCACAATACGCCATTTTTAGAGATGTATTTTCGTTAGTAGATACATTTTTCTATATGTGTCCATTTTCAACATTTCAGTCGATTACGCTTTCGTTTAACCTGACGTTGTATTATAATTTTAGTTTTAGGAATAGATACTCAAAACTATCGTAAAGTATGTTAATCTGTAAATCAAATTGCACTGGTTGCTTATTCTGTGAATATCTAGACATCAATTGATTTATATGTCTCTTATGACGAAATCGTCCACTATTGGCAATGTACATCACACTGCCAAAGTGCTGAAAGTTTTTTCATTTTTGTTAATTTTGTTTTCGTGCATTAAAGCTTTAAAAGAAAAATTTATGGCAGATCTTAAGATCGGTGATAAAGTTTTCGAAAATGATCTGGTTGGTTGAAATTGTCGATTCTCTTCTTTTTACCGGGAATTAATTTGATTAGAAATGGATCTAACTTTTCTAGCAAACATGAGCTCTGCAGGTGACATTTTGGTGATGAAGTTTTCGCTTTTCGTCATTCCATACACGCTCAAAAATTCTTGTAATGCCGTTTCTTCAGCTTCCAAGCCTTTAGCTTTTCTTTCTAATATAATTCGCAGTCGTGATCCATTCTGATTAATCTATTTTTTCAATTTTTATTACCTATCCAGTTAATAGACTATGTATATTTCTTTTAGGTTTAAACTATGGTGCTATTTTTTTTAATTTAAAAAATTCCCTTTGACTTTTTACATTCTCACAACTCCTCTGAGAAAATATTCGTGAATTTGCTTTATAGTTTACTTAGGGATTCTTTAGCTGTAATCTTTTTCTCTGACGAATAATTAATTTTTCCACAGAATGAATTAATCGGCCAATTCCATAGTTCAAATAATTCTAGCCAATCGACGCCTAGTAAATTCGAGTTGGAATTTTTTAATACGTAAACATTTGCTTTTTTTTTTTTAGTTTTGCCCGCAAGAGCGATGTTACACGTGACTTTCTCAAGAAAAATTAATTGCTTGCCCGATATTCTTCCTGCAGCTTTGTCAGTTTTTCTCAAGTTAGGCTTGCTAATTCTGTTTCAAGTTTGTTCATCAATAATTGAAATATCGCCACCAGTGTCCAATTGAAATCGCGCCGTAGAGTTATTCATTTGTAATGTCACGAATTTTCTATTATTTGAACTTTCCAGTTTTTTAGCAGGTGGAACTTCAGCAAATTAATTAATGCACTTCTTTTGCTTTTCGACTTGCAGTAGATTCGTTTGTGACTTGTTTTTCCACACTTAAATCATTTTGATTTTAAATTGACAGTCCTTTTTGAAATGAAACATACCACAGTGATAGCATGAGTTAAATTTTGCGTTATTTTTTTTGGAATATTTTCTTTCGGTACTAATTTCTTTTACCTAAAAATTGTATTTCTGCGGTGCCATTTTGTCTGGCCTTTTGCTGTATCGTGCCTTAAATTGACAATCTTTTGACACTCTTCCGCAACAGTCTGCATTGTTAATTTGAATTCTGTTCATGTTTTATGAGAATTCGAGGCCGTATTTTCGCATCGTTGCTTGATGACAGACCTTTAACAAAAATTAAACATTTAAATCTGTCTGGAGATAATTCAGCCAGTTTAAATTTCTCCTACTCACGTTTTCCTGAACATTTGACAAAATCTTCACTTTCCTCCTTATTTCATACAATACCAACGGGTATAAAACTTTTTCTGGAGTATTCCCCAAAATGAAATACACATATTTTTTATGTTCAGCGGTCACAATTTTCGTAACAGAAGACTTATCTTCTTTTCATCCGAACATCCTGAACATTCTTCTCTGAAAATGGGCTCGTAACTTTGAAGTACGTTAGGAATGGTTTTCTTCTGGGATGTAATGAAATTCATTAATTTAGTTAGCGACTGCACCCGGCAAAAACGAAACTGACGTATTATCTTTTCCTTGCTTTCCGAGGATTGCTTTTATCTGTTCTTGATATTCAATCTACTCGCGTTGCATTTGATGTAATAGTTGCTGAATAATTTTTCCATAGTCTATTTAGTCCTAGGAAGAGAAAGTTTTGCTTTTTTCCCTTACAGTCTAGAAGTTTATCGACATCCACCAAAATTTTATCCCGTGAATTTAGAATTTCGCCAATTATTTTTACTAAGCGAGGGGAAACAAATATTTTTCGTGTGAATCCGAATTCTCGTAGAAGAATGATTCTCCTCGCTAAGACCAACATGCTTTATTCTCTCGAAGCCGTTTTTACTCATTTTTCTGAGAAAGTTGCTGTATATAATTGGTAGTTTAGGCATTTTTAAACAGGATTCGGTGCCATTCATGAAAGTCTCGATCTAACAGGGCTATTTAAGAAAATGATTCGAGTTTTAGGTTCATGTTTTCATTTCTTCTTCGTATTCTTTCAGGACATTGGCTATCTTGGCTCTCAGCAATTTCCTGTCCATTGTATCTTTTAATAAATGTTGTCTTTTTGGTATATCTCCTTGATTCGTCCTCCATTTACTCATGCTCGTTATATATGATGCTTTGTGTTCCACTGAACTTCCTACCGTCTATCTGCCCTGTGAGTATCATATTTTCCAAGCCCTCTTCCCTCGTTCTGCGCTATAGATATTTCAACTGTCTCTTCCTGGTGTTAAGTATCAGCGTTCTTTTGTCTGCATCTGCTATAAGAATTTCGTCATTGCTGATATATTCCGTCCATGGTATTCTCAGCATCTTTCTGTAGAACCACATTTCTACTATTTGAAGTTTCATACCCATCTGTAAGGAGATGGTCTAGCATTCACTGCCATATAGTGGGACTGGTATTGCATAACAGGTCAGTCTTTTTTCTTTGTTTCTAATGAAATTTTGCTTAGTATTCAATACTTACACATTTTGTTTTTTATGATAGATAACGTGTTATCACTACTTTCATTACAATTCGAGATCGTTGATTCTGTGCTGGAAAAGTTTATACTGAGTGTTATTTCCTGGGCCACTTCGGTGCAGAGGAGGGTTGGTATTTTTTGGTTAAGGGGCAAAATACATGGTTGATTTGTTCGTATTTTCATATCTATTCATAAAGTCTTCGGAATCTGCCGAAAGTTTAATAGTTTTGAGTAAGAAATGTATATTTCAGAGTTACTTTCATCGTGTACTTCAAAATCATTTGAAAGAGAAGCTTTTTCTCCTCTTTGAATTTCTGGCAAGTCAGTATTTTTATAATGAGAGAATCTGAAAGATCTTAAGACTGCCAACAAGCTTTCCAGTCATTCGTCTCACAAACTATCGTATTTTCTTTCTGTTCTGAAAGCAATCAAATATTTCGTGATAACAAAAGTGGACAAGAACAAAAACATTTTTTAATGAGCAAAACCAGACGTTTGTCTTCATGGAATCAATCATTAACATCAATCGGCATTTTTCAATATTCACTGTTCGAGCGTATCTATCTATCTATCTATCTATCTATCTATCTATCTATCTATGTTCACATATATATTATATTTTTCATATTCATCTTGGTTCATATATATATTGTATTGTTCATATCTATCTATCTATTTTTTCACATATACATTATATTGTTCATATCTATCTACGCTCATAATATATATATATATATATATATATATATATATATATATATATATTGTTCATATCAATCTATTTTATCTATTTATCTATGTTCACATTAGATATAATATTCCTCATATCTATCCATCAATCTTTTGTTATATATATATGTTCATATATATTATATTGTTCATATCTATATCTATGTTCATATATATATATATATATATATATATATATATATATATATATATATATATATATATATATATATATATATATATATATATATTTTACATATGAATCTATTTTATCTATTTATCTATGTTCACATATATGAAATATTCCTCATATCTATCTATCCATCTATCTTTGTTCATATATATTATATTGCTCATATGTAACTATCTATCTACATTCATATATATATATATATATATATATATATATATATATATTATTCATATCAATGTATTTTATCTATTTATCTATATTCATATATATATAATATTACTCATATCTATCTATCCATCTATCTTTGTTCTTATTATATTGTTCATATCTATCTATCTATCTATCTATCTATCTATCTATCTATCTATCGTAAATAAAGTTCTATAGGCATTCTCTCCTTATTATGTGTCCCAGAAATTTCAGCTTATCATGGTTGTAAGTATACGTTTCCTTACAGTTCTTTTCCGGGAAAAAAAGTATCAGTTAACCGCCGATTTAAAGACACTTATCTTTTCAATGTCCATATTGGCGAACATAATCTTCAAAGCATAAGCTGTTCATGCCGTGTTGATGGTAGACGGAAAAGAATAGAGAATGCCGCAAAAGACAGCAATAAGAAAGGACTGTTAACCCTAAGAACATAGGGTTTTTTTTCAAGGAAGAGAGAGTTCAGAATACAGGCTACTTATTTTAGACGTGAAGATAACGCAGGTACACAATTTTAAATTTCTGGGTCATGTAAAAACTAACGAAGGACACAGAGGTCCAAAGTGAATGTAGAATGACCAAAGTTACCCGCCAGAAATAAAAAATAAGATATCGTTAAGAAGGAAGAAAAATGTGCTGAACATTTCCAACATATATCCAACTTTATACGGCAGGGAACTTTGTACAGCTTTCGCACATTAGCTTCATGGTTATTAAAACTTTTTTCAACTTGTTTAAATTTGAGGATTACTAAGAAAAATTACTCTCCTTCCAGGTACTTTTTCTTTTGGAATTTTTCTGAGCATTTAACCCCAAGTAAGGCAGGGAGTGTCACTAGCGCACACAGTTACAGAGAACGAAAGTAAGAGTAAAGAAGGTTGCTTGAGGAAAGGATATGAAGAAGGACGGGGAAGCGATCACTGGATCAGAGGATGTCGATAGACATTACATTTACATATTTCAAGATTAAAGCTATCAGTGTTGACCATGCTCACCATAGTCTATGAATATACAATACAGCGCAGTGCGTAATCTGTTCAATGAGACAACGTTAAAGATTAACACTCACGAGTCAGACACTCTACTGAATCTGACTATATCGCCAATACCACCACCAGCTAATTCCGTAATTCTACAGTCTTCGATATCAAAGGCTGGCAGTGCGTATTCGTGAAAAAACATGGCCGCCTTTATACACGTCGCATTGAATAGTTTGAGCTTTCTGATTGGTTAACCCTTCTATTGGTGAACTATAAAATGAGACATCTCATTTTGGCTGGCTCACTAGTACACCAGGGTACCCAAAAATTCCAACAATCAGGGTAGCAACTAAGAGGAAGGGAGTTCCTCTGTCCGGAAGTGAGAGTGAAGTGGCGGTTACATTTAACTGTTTTGACAGTGAAGAACCGAGATGCCAACCTATCAGCACTCTTAAATTCATCCAGTTGGGGTATCAGTGAAAGTATCTCGTCAGAGCAGTTGCCTCAAAAATATTTGTAGAAAAGACAGAGGGAAATCACATTACGTCTTTAAGAAATTGTCTGTAGACGAGATGCCAGATCAAGACCTATCACATTGCATCCCAGTCATCAGGGATGAGACTGAATCTAAACCATTCCTCATTTAAAAAACATAACGAGAGGTCCTGCCTGTGCTAAGTACATTCACCGGGATCTGATGATATTCATACTTTTATTCCCATTAGAAATATGGCGATGAAAAATAGAATGGTGTTGAAAAATCTGTTCAAATAATGCACTCTTCCATTTTATATACTAATAAAACGTTTTAGCTAAACTATGTTTCTTAGCATCTAATTTAACTACAGTATTAATTAATATCAGTCAGCAGTATTGATCATTAACGTAAAATAAATTAAGTAAAAATTCAGACAGACAGACGGATAAACACACTAACACATAGACATATATACAAACATACGAGTTAGATACACATGTTATTTTAAAAAAATAATCATGTGCGTCTAGTGCATTCAACTAACCTAAATACCAAAATGTGTTTTTTTAATTTCATGCACAGAGGTTTTAAAAATTATATATTTGACTTAGTGTAAATGAATCATTTTAGCATCTAAATTATACCAGCAGTTCGTAATTGTTAAAGATCGTAATGAGCCCGATAAAACATTGATGACCTAGAGTCGCCACTGATTATATATATATATATATATATATATATATATATATATATATATATATATATATATATATTCATTCAATGGCGGCAATATCGAGGATTTTCCGTTTCCGTCTGAGTTTCTTATATAGCATTTTTAAAATGAAATTGTAGTTGAATTTATTTCTATGTATGACTAGTGCATAAGTTAAATTGTTTTTTGTGAGCACAAAAGAGACGTTACATTATTATTAATTTGTATGTTCAGGTCTTTCTTGCTTATTTACTAAAAATGCCAAAAAATGTTTTTATTATAATATTAAATTCTTTTTTTTAATATTGAATTTAAATGTAGTCCTTTATAGAATATTAAAATGATTAATATAAATATGCTAGACATATAAAATTTAATATTTAGATATTATTAATATAATATAAATATATAATATATTAATATTTATTATAAAAATTGATATAAATTATTATTAATATAAATTAATAATTTACTAATAGAAATTTTACTGTATAATTAAATATATAATATTAAATGGATTAATATTAATTTAATAAATTTACTTAATGATAAAGTATAAGAATATATAATTACATTTGACTAGATAAATAAGTAATAAATTATTAAATTATTATTTACAATTTAATAAGTAAATAAATTTTTCTCAATAATAAATTTTTCTTAATAATATTTTGATATAACTATATAATAATTTAATATGAGTTATTATTATTAAAATTTTTAATAAAAAATATCTTTAAGCAATATAAAAATTGCGTCGTGGGTAAGACGTTAAACTACATATACTTCCTGGGTAAGACGTTAAACTACGTCCAGCAGCAAGGCATCTGATCAGGAGGTTTTGAGGAGCGTGGAACCACCTCTTAATTGCTGGTGTTCCCATATCCACCCTGATCCGGGGTGGTAGCACCTGTTAGGGTCCCAGCTATGGGTAAATAGTTAATTATTACTAGCAATACTTTTTTGAAAAAATTATTACCAGCAATACAATTTTGAAGGAAATATATTACCAGAAACAGATTTTTTACAAAACAAAATATTACCAGCAATAAATTTTTTTGTCAGCATTAAATAACCCATTGACGTTGATATACCGTAAAACAATCTAAACCAAACCAATCTAAACCAAAGAATACATATTCTACACATACGAATCTATCCTAAAAATGTTGTTGGCATTAAATAACCCAATGAGGTTGATATGCCGTAAAACAAAATAAACCAAACCAATCTAAATGAAAGAATACATATTCTATTCATACGAATCCAGCCTAAAAATGTTATCGGCATTAAATAACCCATTGAGGTTGATATGCCGTAAAACAAAATAAACCAAACCAATCTAAACCAAAGAATACATATTCTATTCATACGAATCTATCCTGAAAATGTTGTCGGCATTAAATAACTCATTAAGGTTTATATGCCGTTAAACAAAATAAACCAAACCAGTTATATAACAATATTAATTTTATATTATAATTTTCCTTTATCTATAATCTTTAAAACACTTCTTTTTCTTAACGTTTGTTTGCATTTTCCTATATAAGTTTTTCCCATTTAAACAAAAGTTGATATGTTAAATATAGGTCATTTTTAATCTACAGCCATTTTTAATTTCTGTGTACATTGTTCTATATCATAACTTCCTGTCCATCCTATTCTAACTACTTTAGTTTTTTCTCTCTTCCAATCTCTCTTTTAATGTCATTTCACTTATTTGTTGATTGATCCTCTTTTTTTTCTTCTTTTTTCTTTTTTCTTCTTTATTTACTTTTATCTTTAATTCTTATTTAAAAAAAAACAAAAAAAACAAAAAAAAAACAAAAAAAAAACGTTAAAATTCTTTTATTAACAAAAAGGTTTGCAATCACAAGCCCCAGGGAGAATATCCCGGGTGTGAAATGGCCATCTGAATTTTTATGTTATCTATCTATCTATCTATCTATCTAAAGCAGGCTATTGATAAATTGTCACGAAAAACACCTATTAATACAAATACTGCAAAAGTATAGAACAGGAAAGATAAAAAGCAAGAAGAAAAAGTCAGAATAAGAAAAATAAAGAGAAAACAGAAGAGAAAAAAACTGACATCTACCTCGACAAAAACCTAAAGTGCTCAATTCCTCTCTATATTATACTAATCATTACAGACCAAACTATGCGATTGTCAACTGAGCATCGAATAGCATGATATTTTCTCAGAAGTGTGAATATGAGAAACTTCTGATATGGATCTTAAAAATACCGAATTAGCAGCTGATATTGTTACTGCTTGGAAACGTCGGCTTCATTGGTTGCTCTAATAGAGGCCACCTTAACTTTCCGTGGGCGAATTTCAGGAAGGTCATCTTAGTTCTCTATTTACATTATTCAGACTATTCTTCTCATTTTGGATGCCATATTTATTACCTTTTAATAATTTTTCTTTTTTATTATTGTCTTTCTTGGAGTAGAATGATTTTAAGAAATTGGACGGTACACGGTGGTATTAGCTTTCTTTACATTATTTACATTATTCGGACTATTATCCTCATCTTTGTCGCCATATTTATTACAACGTTTCAGGTTGGAATGTCGAACTGAACCCTTTATTTCGCTCACTGGGGTAGACTGTTCTAGTTCCATGTAGGTTATCAGTTATCTCCTGTTAATTCCCCTCTCCAAGTTCTCCACTGCCTTAATGGGGTATTGAACTCACAATCTTTGGTTCCTGTCACTGGACTAACTAACGCCTTTAGCTACTGTTCCATGTGTCTTTGAAGACATCTGTGTATGAATTTCTGGGTATTATAAACCCAATGTCTTCAGCAAACATTTTTTTACCAGGATCATATTGCAATTATTTTGCTGTTATCATCAGGTTTTTATCAGAGCTCATATTGCAATTTTTGTTGTTATTATCGCTTTTTTAAATATGGCGACATAGATGAGGACATTAGTCCGAATAATGTAAATAGTGTACATAATACCTCAAAAATATAGACAGATATCTTAGTTCTCATCCCTATTGCTTTTTACAGACATAGATAAGGTATTGTTTTTTAATTCGCAAGATATCCAACGAAGTAGAATACAGTTCTATTACTGTGAGCTGAAAGAAGCCAGGTCGAAAGATACGAATGAATCACTTCACAGATCTTTTTTTTTTTTAAATCTATATAATTGCAGTTAATTTCTAATGTTTGCCTGCTATAGATTTAAAGAAAAAGGAAAGTTATCGAAATATGTTCGGGAACCCATCTGTAATAATTCTGCAGATAATTCGATATTATGGAATGCAAAGTAGGAAAAAATAGTCGGAAAATATTGGTTTGAATCATCCATCGCAAATGGAGAAAATTGGATCCATTGGCGCGCAGAGAACAGCTAAATGAAAACCAACATCTAGCTTGGAAAAAAAACATTCAAGTCGTTTCTACATACAGAAAATCCTACAACAATACACGAAGAACCAGATCGAAAATTCAGAAATGCAGTTCTAAACACTGAAACCGCAACTTTAGAAACGCTCACTTCCCAGTCTTATGGAAAATAAGGATAAAATTTTTGAAGAAAAAGAAACGTAAAGAGATGCATAAACTACAAGAGGAAAACCCAATGTGCAAAGAAACAAATAAAAATATGTTTAAGAACAAATATCTTAATGCCTTGAATAAAGATAACTCAATTAAGAAATAGTATGTCGCTTTGAGTTGACGTAGTCTTACTGAAAAAGCAAGCAGATAAGTTAGATCTCTAACTCTTTCTTTGTTTAATCCTTCTACAGACGATTCTCGGTGTCTGTATTTATGTATTTGGATGAGGCCAAGTTCTCTTCTG
The DNA here is from genome assembly GCA_903632075.3 of Acanthosepion pharaonis. Taxonomy (NCBI): domain Eukaryota; kingdom Metazoa; phylum Mollusca; class Cephalopoda; order Sepiida; family Sepiidae; genus Acanthosepion; species Acanthosepion pharaonis. The sequence continues at coordinate 6,626,842 of CAHIKZ030001335.1, forward strand.
GAGGGGTGTGTTCATCTCTGAACACACACACTTTTTAGAGATGGAATTTCTTTAGTCGGATTAAGTTTTCGCTTACCCTGACGTTGCATTGTAATTTCAAAAATAAAATGCAAAATGCAAAAACTAAAACAAAAGGCAGAAAAACCAGTTCGCTGTCTAATAAAGTTCAATGGCAAAATGAATGACTACAAAAATTAAAACAAACTATAATGTAAAAACAAAAAATTAAAACGAATTCGGGTGAATCTGAAAAAAGACAATAAAATAAGATAAAAACTTAACGATAATTGTCAAAATAAGTCTCCTAGTATAGAACAAAAAAAAAGCGACCAACGACACGAACCGACGCCAACGGAACGATTCTCAGTGTCCATATTTATATATTTAGATGAGTCCAAGTCCTTCTAGAGATGTGTGTTCATCTTCACAATACGCCATTTTTAGAGATGCATTTTCGTTAGTAGATACATTTTTCTATATGTGTCCATTTTCAACATTTCAGTCGATTACGTTTTCGTTTAACCTGACGTATTGTAATTTCAGTTTTAGGAATAGATACTTCAAAACTATCGTAAAGTATGTTAATCAGTAAATCAAATTGCACTGGTTGCTTATACTGTGAATATCTAGACATCAATTGATTTATATGTCTCTTATGACGAAATCGTCCACATTTGACAATGTACATCATACTGCCATGGTGCTGAAAGTTTTTTCATTCTTGCTAATTTTGTTTTCGTGCATTAAAGCTTTAAAAGAAAACTTTATCGCAGATCTTAAATGATCTGGTTGGTTGAAATTGTCGATTTTCTTCATTTTACCTGGAATTAATTTGATTAAAAATGGATCTAACTTTTCTAGCAAACATGAGCTCTGCAAGTGACATTTTGGTGATGAAGTTTTCGCTTTTCGTCATTCGATACACGCTCAAAAATTCGTGTAATGCCGTTTCTTCGGCTTCCAAGCCTTTAGCTTTTCTTTCTAATATAATTCGCTGTTGTGATCCATTCTGAGTAATCTGTTTTACAATAAATCCGCGGTTTTTTAACCTATCCAGTTAAGTGTTAATAGACTCCAACAAACGAACACCGGTACCTCATTTTCTTTGAATTTTAAAAAATACCTCTGATTTTCACAATTTCTCTGAGAATATAGTCGTGAAATTATTTTTCAGTTTACTTAGTGTTTAGCCGTAATCCTTTTCTCTGACGAATAATTAATTTTTCCACAGAATGAATTAATCGGCCAATTCCATAGTTCAAATAATTCTAGCCAATCGACGCCTAGTAAATTCGAGTTGGAATTTTTTAATACGTAAACATTTGCTTCTTTTAGTTTTACCCGCAAGAGCGATGTTACACGTGCCTTTCCCAAGAAAAAAATTAATTGCTTGCTCAATATTCTTCCTGCAGCTTTGTTGGTTTAGCTTTGCCAATTCTGTTTCAAGTTTGTTCATCAATAATTGAAATATCGCCACCAGTGTCCAATTGAAATCGCGCCGTAGAGTTATTCATTTGTAATGTCACGAATTTTCTATTATTTGAATTTTTTCATTTTTTTTAGCTGGAAGCACTATTTTCAGCGAGTTAATTCGTGTATTTTCTCCTTTTAATCTGACCATTCTTGACGTTCTTCTCTGAAAAATGGGGTCGTATCTTCTATAGTATGATAGGAATGTAAGGTTTTTATCTGAGACGTAATGAAATTCGCTAAATGAGTTAGCGACTGCATCCGGCAAAAACGAAATTGACGTATTATCTTTTCCTTGCTTTTCGAGGATTGCTTTTATCTGTTCTTGATATTCAATCCGCTCGCGTTGCATTTAATATAATAGTTGCTGAATAAATGTCTTCAATTCTTCCATAGCTTATTTAGTTCGTACCAGTAGCATTAGGAAGAGAAAGTTTTGTTCTTTCCTAGTAGCTGTATACCATACCGCCTTGAAGTTTATCGACTTTCGCGTCGCTCTATAATTTTTTTCCCGTGTCAATTTATAATTTCGCCAGCTGTTAATATTAAAGGACAGGAAACAATGTTTTTTGCGTGAATTCGGCATATAAAATTCGTGTACACAACTAAACAAAATCAGTGTTATTAACGGCGCCCCGCAGTATAATCATGGCAGAGTTACTAGTTAACTAGACGGAAGATACGGCAGGATTAATAAAAGAATTTCATGCACCCGTTCTACAATTACTGACGCACTTAGACACAATAACAATTACGAAACCTCACCCTTGAAAACGAAAAACATACCGCTCTTGCTAGAGAACTGTAACCTTTGTCACCTAAATGAGGGAAGAAAAGGAGAATGAAACAAAGATAAAATGATGGCAAGGCAAAAATAAAAGGGGCCAATAACCATTCACACTATAGTTAAGTTAAATTCAGTGACTTAAACCAAAGAAAAAAATGACTTACGCTAGCTTAAACTAAGATGACAAATGTTAAATCAGGCGATCAATATCCTCCTTCCTAGGTTATAAAAAGATGCCGTTATGAATTAACCCTCCTGAAGCGAACCAAACACAAATCATTCAGCCACCTTTCGCCGGATTTTAATAAAGAGAATCGCCGCCTTTTCGCCTTAATGTTGTCTTTAAGTTGGTGCAAGCACAAGAAAGCCTAGAGTTTATTCCTCTTCAGCTGAGGCACAACATTGATACAAATTAAACTGGCCTCGAGGGCAAAAAATGTCCGCCCAGGATGCGAACAATGTAACTTTCAATCAGTTCGCACAACGAATGTGGAAGAAGATGTGCCGAAGGACTCAACTGTTCCAGGTCAGCGAACTCACACACTTTGGTCTAACTGCACAGAGCTTTTTACCGACCCAGGGGAACTTCTTCAACGCCAGCGAGGTGAGTGATACGGTCGTCGTTATTGAGAAACCGCCACCTGGACGACAAGGCCGCAGAGCTAAAATCCTCACTCGTCAAACTGAGCTCATTCCTTAGAGTATCCTGAGTGCTCTCTCCTTCTGAACTAACACGCGATATAATGCCTTGGGAGACAACAGTCGGGTGTCGGGGATGCCTTCTTTAACCGGTGTGAAGTTTTTCAGAGCCAGTCGACACTCGCGATAGAAGGAGCACTCGGCTCGAGGAATACGGCCATCATGCACACTTCATAAAAACGGGAATGCTTTCTTAGCGTCTTCCTTTCTGAATAGGCCGTTACACTCATCTTACATGCACATATTCGATCCAGGAACTTGAGCCGGAGCCTCTGTTGACGAATCTCAACATCGGTTATTTTGAGATCGTCCTCAGACGAGTGGAGGCAACAAATCTCGCGACGTACCTTAGAATCCCTGTCACCCCACAAGGTTTGAAACAAGACACGAACCAATAAAATTAGCTCAGTGCACGGGAGTGGAAGTAAAAAGAGCTAGTAAAAAAGGATGGGGTAGATGTGCGAAGCACAAACTTCCGCCCTCCCGTTTAAGGAATGTCTCCCCCAAGATTACAGACGAACTGCAGCCTCGGCCTTTTCCTTGAGCTTCAACCAATTCTTATCCAACTAGATATCGGGGCCAAACCAGACGCCGAGTATCTTGGGAGGTCCGTCCATCCAAGTTAAGTGTCCAGGAAGAGAGACTCCCTTCTACACAACTAACCGCACACCCACAGATATGTTTCGTTTGATCTTGGCTCCTCTTACCTCCTCATACCTGATGATTTCATTCGTCAATCGGCCTTGCTTTTCACGAAAGCGGCCACGTCGTTGGCATAGGCGGAATAACAGGGTTGGTTGCACAAGGGGAGGGTCATTCTATGTAGGACCTGATTCATCTTTAACTTGCAAAGGAAGGGCTCCATTGCAAGAACGTACAGCATCGGCGAAAGTGGTCAAACCCGACGAATAGATCTGGACAACATAAAAGTTTTAGACTTTACGATATTCACTTCCACCTTCGCACCGGGAGAACACTGCCTGAAAATATACTTAGGAAACACATATATCGCCACTTGGCCCTATTCGGTAATCTGTACGGATGATATAATCCTATGTGATTAAATCACGGGACGTTACAACTGCACAGTCCTCTGGCGGGGGCAATAGTATGTCCCAGATGAAACCTTTAATAATTTGTTGAGGTTTAACATCCAATGAAATCAGTGCTTTCATCAATGTGTCGTTTGTGCACAGACAAATTTTGCGCGTTAGGTTGTCACGTACAACGACTGACACTGACACATCGAAAAAATTCTGCACCGACGTCTACATCGTAAAAATTATTTGTGCATCGATAACCAGATGAGCGTACTGTTTGGCGCTCGACAAACTCCGTCCAATGACTATGCATTTCGGTGGGAGTGGTAGCCAAAAAAAAAACAAAAAAAAAAACGGTGATTCTCTCGGCACTACACCGCTGACTTCGTCTGTCGACATACTGGTGTTTTGATCTTTTTCTTTTCATCGCTTTCTTTCCTTTTCTCTACAACGGTGGATAGGGAGAATTATCCTTCTCCTTATAAGGCCCACCTTTAGAGGATCTATTTTTCTTTTGTGTGGTCATTGGGGGGGGGGCGACGAATTTTGTTTGTCTTGTGGATCTGCCTTAGTGCCAGACCCAAATAAATCTTGTTTGATGATCCGACAATGGTTGGCCAACTTGTAGATTTTTTTCTTTGTTATAAGCAATAAATTTATTTTTTCATTAAGGCCAAAATAAATAAATTTCAAATTAATGTAAGAATAAAAATTACAAAATAAAACAAAAATTAAATTCAGAACAAAATATAAAAATTAAAATAAACTATAAAAGGGGGTCGGCAGAAACAAGACCGACGCAAAAACGAAATACAAAAAAAAAAAAGAAAAAGAAAATAAATAAAGTTAAAAACAAAAAATAAAACAAATTAGTCCACAGCTGAAAGTAAGTAAAAATTGAAACCAAAAATATACTCAATATAAAGAAAACAAACTTTGTTAAAACAGAAATAAAAACTTAGCGTCCTCGTAGCTAATCAAAAGCTTGTCAATTAGAAAGAGCCCAACGACATCAAGGAGGCGGTCTTCCTAGTATTGCACAAAAGTACAAATGTGGCACAAGGCCAATATTTGGGCTGGGGAGGACCTGTTATTCGCTTGTCCTCACGATAACTTAGCTAGCCTCAATCACTGACCCACTCGCCTGTTCATTTCACCAAAACATTTTGTCTACACAGCATTGCCTTACATAGATACCATAATACCACATTTAATCTAAGAATTCCTTCTTAATCTTATATATACAATGTTTGTGGAGGTCTGGGTTGATAAAAATCTAAAAATAATTCCCCAATGTTCTTGATGTAAATATTTATCTACACAACTAAACAAAACTCGTGTTAGTAACGCCCCGACAACACGTATCTTCATGTCAGAGATAACAGTTTACTGGGCGAAAAAATACTGCTGGATTAATAAAATGATTTTCATACGTCCATTCTACAATCACTCCCGCTCTCAGATTTAAGCACAATAATTCATCATCAAAACAAAAGAAAAAAGGTTCCTGATTCCACTGACGATTCTCGGTGCCCGTGTTTATGTATTTGGACGAGTTCAGTTCTTCTTCCAGGACGACGTTTTCATCTCCACAATAAAAAAAAACCTTAGAAGAGGCCAGTAAAAGAAAGTGGGTTATCTTAAGCGAAGTAAGATTGACAACTTCAAATGAGATCATACCAAAAGAAGAGAAGTCCACCTCGACGTGATATCATAGGTAGTAAGCGTTTCTCGCTAGAAAAATGAGTAGTAAGTTCGATCTTCACTGGGTGCCCCATATACTTTCGGCCTTGCGTCACATCTAAGCTGCGCTTACAAAATCATTTTTGGGTATCTCCAGCCTTCAGATTTTTACGGTCCGCTGTTAAAACTCTTCCCAAATATTTAAATCTTTATTTATCCAATTCGTAGAACGCATCTTGAGATCTTCCTTTGGCAGACGACATAATATTTTGTCATATGATACCATATTTTTATGGACAGTCGAATCTCTTCTACAAAGGGAGGGAAAAGTAATAAAGTATACAAAAGATAACTTTTCATCTATTAATTGTTCACCCAATATAAAGCCCAAAAACATTTAAGTAAAATGATTATTGCATGAACGTAATAGGGCGTGCTAAGATATGCAGATTATAAAGTTATGTGGGGAAGATAACAGTAGACCCCCGCCCCAGCAGTCTAGGAAACATCTCCTCATCGACTTGTTCGGCAAACTAGTAAAGAGGTTATACTTAAAATTTGAATCAAACTTTTTTTATGCGTCCAGAAAATTCACGCACGGAGTCTGTCTGCGGCTATGCAAAAAAAAAAAAAACTAAAAAAAAAGAAGATATTTTTAAAGGAATTAACTAAAATCCGTATCAACAATTAGCATGGCGACTATACAATTTGGCATGTTTCTAATATGACTAAGAAGAAATCAAATAAGATGAATTATATTCCACCTTGTAAAATTGTTTATGTGATGAAGACGTCTCGTTACAGATACAATGGGTGAGCCGAAATTATAGGGAATTATTTAAACGTAAGACTACACCACTTCGTAATCTACCTATTGCAGTTGATTCGGAGAGAGAGGGAGAGAGAGAGAGAGAGATTGGTTCGTTTTTTATGGAGATTATTTAAAAGCAGAATATATTTTCAGTTTGTAAGAAGATCTTATTTTGCGGGAGGGCAGGCGGAGCTGATAACGATAGAGGTGGAGTCATAACTTTCCCAAGGATATTTGAGCGGGTGATTATAACGAACCCGAATGGAATTAAAACTCGGCTTTGCGAATAACGATTCTGAACCATTATTCATAATATCACCATCATATCCAAGCTGACAACACCTGGCATTCCCAATCGGTCACCCATCTAGGTACTGACCAGACTCGACGTTGCTTAACTTTAGTGATATATATATATATATATATATATATATATATATATATATATATGAGAGAGAAAGAGATAGTTTAGTTAGTGAGAGAGATATATAGAGCGAGAGAGTGATATGTATAGAGAGAGAGAGAGGGAGAAAGAAAAGAGGAGTATATATATATATATATATAGAGAGATAAAGTGGGGAGGGATATATATATATATATATATATATGAGAGAATCTAATAACAAACTGTATATACAGAATGCCATACATGTATGGAAAGTCATCTGGGGATGAAAACAGCTTCCCCACCTTAAAGTCAGGTTCGCAGAAGATAAGAAAGCTATAACTGTCGGTGAGGTTGAGGAATCTAGTTTAACTGACCATATCTGGAGGGAGAAACGTACACATTATCCCCTTTGGGTCGAGATAATTGACAGGGAAGATTGCTGAGGTGTGAGTAAGTCGAATGAAGTTGCATATACTGGTTTATCTTAAGACAGCCATTCAAAGAATTCAGTTTCATGAGGTTCTCTTTGAATAAATCATGCAGGCAAAGATCGAAGAATATCTCCACATGATAGGTTGCGGGGGTGAGCTGCACGCGTTACTGAAGAAATGCAAGGTTTCGCATTATGAGAGTTGCTATTTGGATATTTTTCAAATATAAGAATCCGTCAAATACTGAAAAGGGAAAGTCTCTATTATCTTCACCGGAAGAGGAGCAGAGATTGGATTGTGTCACTGTCGATAACAGTATTCGAATGTCTGAAAAATTATCATATGGAATATTAATTGTTTCTTCTTTTTCGATGTGTGTTGTCCCTTCAGGGCATGAGCGTTCATGGCTCTCCACAATTTCGCACTCTTTATGGTTCTTAGAAAATTTGACTCTACGAGATTTCTCCCAGTCCTTCTCTGCCAACCATTTACACAAGCTTCTTAAGCAGGTTACGCGCTGTTTTTCTTTATCTCTTTTACATTCAATATGTCCTGTGAGTATCATATTTTCCAAGTCCTCTTTCCTCATTAAGTTCCTTAGAAATTTCATCTGTCTCTTTCTTGTGCTAATTGTCTTTTTTGTTTCCATTTTCTTTAAAATTCCATTATTCGGTCCATGGTATTCTCAGCATCTTTCCGTAGAGCCACATTTCTATTGCCACAAGTCTCTTCTTCATTCGTGATGAGATTGTCTAGAATTCACTGCCATATAAGAGGATGGATATTGCATAAAAGTTAAATACTCTTTTGTTTTTTTCTAACAAGATTTTCCTGTAAAAGATTTTAAAATGGAATATGGATTACACTATTTACATTATTCGGACTATTGTCCTCATCTTTGTCGCCATATTTATTACAACGTTACGGCCGTTGTACGCTCGGTCCTTCTTCAGTGGTTGTAATGTCGAACTGAACCCTTTATTTCACTCACTGGGGTAGACTGTTCTAGTTCCATGTGCCATGTTTTAATGGATGTCAGTTATCAGTTACTCTCCTGTTAATGGGTCTTGTCACTGGATCTGACTAACGCCTCAAGGACACATAGCACAGTGGACAAAGTAGTATATTTCTAGTACTTGTAAAGGTTTTTATAGTTTATATGATATAGAATTTTGTGGTTATTGATAAGCATTCATCGGAATTCTTGTATTTCGTTGTTGTATTGGTTATATATATATAAGTATAGGATTGGTGTATACAGAATAAATTCCAATAACCAACAAATATTATTCTTAAAAGAGTGCTCAATACAGAGTAGAGCAAATATAATTATTTATTCAAAAATTATAACATGAATAAAACCCCATTATTCTACATTCAATGTAATAACTTGATAAGACACCAGAAGTGTTGAAACAAAATGGCTTTATTTTAGTGATTTTATAACATATTTATGTCAATTTTCGAATAAATAATTATATATATATATACACACAACTAGCGGCGACAGTCTGTTTCATGCTTAAAAGCAATCTCCAACGTTAGTCTGAGGATTGCGTTTAAGCATGAAACGGACTGTAGCCGCTGGATATTAACGTCAATGTACACTTTTATATTTACATACGCTCTGTCCTTGATATTGAGTACTGTACCTCTCTCTCTCTCTCTCTCTCTCTCTCTCTCTCTATATATATATATATATATATATATATATATATATATATATATATATATATAATCGTACATAGAAGTCAACACCCAGAGGCGACAGTCTGTTTTATGCTAAACGCAATCGTCAGGCCATGTACGCTGTTTTTTTGTTGACTTTATATATATATACATATATATATATATATGTGTGTGCGTGCGTGCGTGTGTGTGTGCGTGCGTGTGTGTGGTGTGTGTGTGTGTGCGTGTCAGTGATGCATTGTGGGTAGTCTATTTCATTGTTGGTCGTCTGTTGTATTATTCTGTCGTCTTTGGGTGTTGACTTCAATGTTCCTTTTATATTTACATACGCTCTATGTCTGACATTAAGCATTTTAACCAATTATTATAGCATACCTTAAAATCTATATCTTTATATATATATATATATATATATATATATATATATATATACTCACACACATATTTTACTGAAAATACAAAATTACTGAAAATTGCTTACTGAAAATACAAAATTAGAATTAAGATGTAAAATAATGAGTTTATTCATTACTATAGGTTCGACAAGATGGCTCAACCTGTATTAAGCGTTTGGAAACAATTTTGATTGTATAATCCACTCAACGTATTTTTGATATCATGGATGATCGCAAAATGAACAAATCGTTAATCTGGTGTCAAATGTATTAAGATATTTTGATGAAATATTTTCAATGAAATATTGACCATGTGTACCTCGTCAATATTTCATTTCTTTTGCTTAGTACTCTTTCGACCATATAACGTTGAAACTCTGCTTCCCGTACGATCACCAAAGTTAAGCAATGTCCTGCCTGGCCAGTTACCTAGATGGGTGACTGCTTGAGAATAGCAGGTGCTGTAAGCATGGGTGCGTAATGGATAATGGCTCAGAAGTGTTAATCGGAGAGCCGAGTTCCAATTCCAGTTGGGTTCGTTACATTCACTTACGCACAAATATCCTTGGGAAAGGCATGAATCCACCTTTTGCCTCATCAGATAATAGTTAATTAGCAAGACTTGAATCACTATGCCATTATTATCTCTAGTCTGGTTCTTTATATTCACTTATGACCTGTAAATACCGTTGGGAAAATTATAAATCCACCTATCTCACCAGGTTATGGGTTAATTAGTACCAACAATAATCAATAAATCATTATTATACCCCAAAATTCTTACAATCTAAATGTATTTTCTGTCTAAAAACAACCTGAAAAGTGTTGATAAGCCGTAAAAAATAAAGCCGTAAATTTGTCATAGGTGGATATGGTTCTGGATATTTCTCTCTCGATGTATTACACCCGCATTATAGCTCTATTCTTTTTTTAATGGTATTCCATTTTATCAGTGGATGTATGTTTTCTCTTACTTTAACGTACCATATATGTCTCGATATGACTTTGCTATTTTTATAACTCTCCGATTTGAAGGATGTATTAAATATAGTTTAGGAAAACTCGATTTAGATATTTCAGAGTGGCTCTCGAATTTAACAATGACTCTGTAGATTATATTTTTGAATTGACAGTTGTCATTTAGAGGGCAATCATTGATTTTCCTGTAAGCACATTTCTTTGTCCTTGCTTAATATCTGTTTTTATGCGATTTAATTAGTCTTTCCACGCTGAACATACAGCTAAAATTAATTTTTAAAGTGTTTCTTTTAATTATCTCCATTCTCGCAGATTTTCCTGAAAAAATTCCGGTTGAGAAATGTATGAAACAGCTTTGCCAAATGTAACCATTTTAAGTTCTTCCGTGATATAAAATTACGTCGACTAGATTATAAGGTAAATTTGTTTATAAACGCTTGCTGCCTGGTGAGGCAAATTGGTGAAAATATATTTGTAAGTACGCAACTATTTTCATTTTCTTATATATATGTGGTGGTATACACTCCCGTAGTATTCGACTATTTGACATTTTCTACTGGCCAGAGTGAGAACCTATAGCTGCCTATCACGAATAGGCAGGAAGCTTCTATTGGCCAGCGTGAGAGCCAACAGCTGACTGACACGAATGTTAACTAGCATGCTAGCATGCAAAAAAATCGATAGCTGCATTCGTCACAAGTGGGAAAAAATTTAAATCTCCATGGCACTTTACTCCAATTGGCTCATTCGGTTGCTTAAACTCAACGTTGATTCTGATTCTGCTGAACTGGGTTGGGTATGAAAAAGTATTTGTTGTTAACATTCTTTTTTCATTCGGTTTTTCCAGTTACGAGTCTTTTTTAAAGCTGGTCGTTTTGTGTTCATTTTGTTTAGTTCTTTTTTCGTAATAGATTTAATGTTTAGTATAGAGCTTAGAAAAAATTCGCAGTGTGAGATAGGCAAGAAGTAAGGCATGTAGCAACATCAGCACGGCAAAGTGCACTCCTTTAAAGACAAGGAAGGGCAAAAATATTTTAAGTCAAGTGATAGCGAATGCTGTATGTCGTACGATTTTTGAATTAAGCACGGGCAACGCGAGCCATGCTGCTAGTACACACACACACACACACACACACACACACACACACATATATATATATATATATATATATATATATATATATATATATATATATATCACTTTAAACGCTATTTTTTAGTGGATACTCGTATCTGAGTAGCCGCTCGGTTTATTTATTACACACTATATTTATTTATTTTCGTCTATTGGCCTGAATGTTCGAGAAATCTTATTAAAGAAGAATTTTGCTCACTTCGGCAGGATCTAAAATCTCTCCTCTCAGAGAAGAGGAAGCTCGCCTTAATCAACTTGGCCACGAAAAGCAATCGATCAGGCAATGCCAAATTTAATGCTCATTTAGGCCGGTAGGAGAAAATAAATCAATAAACGTAGCGTCTACTCAAATAAGAGTATCCACTAAAAATAACGTTTAAAGCGATTAAAATCTTTCGGATTAATAAAAATATTAATCCTTTCTAAAAATTGTCTTTGTTTACGTTAGGATACGAATCTTTGTAGATATGAAAAACTTCGTCAGATTCTATAACAAGAGAAATTTCGCTTGAAGGGACTCTGATAGAACATTTGGACAGATTTTACACACTTTATGTCCAGAAAAGAAAACAATGAAACAAACACACGAAAAAATAAATTAAAAAAAAGCTAATAATAATAAAAAAAATAAATAAATTAAAATCGCAGTACTTTGTCAGTCGTTTTAACAAAACTTGGACAAATACCCACATATATATATATATATATATATATATATATATATATATATATATATATATATATATATATATATATATATATATATATAATTGTGTATTTGGGTCATTTATACAAGTTTATACTATTATAGATAGTATAGCTGGCCACTCATATTCGAGGATATCCGTCTACTGGGGCGGCCATTGCAGAAGCTTGCTCACCTTTGGTTTATACTGAGCCTACCTTAGTTACAATTTCTGTGTGATCTAGCGTGATCAACAATTTGAACAAGACCAGCACGCTTAAGCCCACGGCTACGATGACTCGCGACTTCGTACTATCACAGCTCTTCTGTCTACCCAATTTCATTCATAAAGCTTGGGTCAACAGCGAACCAAAGATGCCGCACGCTGGGATTGATCCCGCCAGTCCGATAACATCAGCAAGTCTGCTTCCTGACAAATCGACCATGTTGAGATTCGAACTCGGGGTCTCATAATCAGAATTCGAACGTTCTAACCACTTGATTACATCTCGATATATAATCTCTGTGTGTGACAGTTTGGTTAAAGAAATTGCTATTTGGTTTTGATGGCTGAAGAAAATTATTTATTTTTCGTTTCTGGATGATAATTTTGAAGAAATATGAATGCTCTTTAACAAAACATAAAAATATTTCTTATTTTTATTTCCTTACAAGCGCAATTCCAGCGACTTTGAATGACAAAATAACTCCCTGAAAGAAAAATTCATGTGAATTCAAGTCGACATTAATGCTAGTAGATAAATTTATTTGAGAGTTTTGTAATCAAACTGAAGATAAGAGAATCTGATCTGAAAAAAACAAAAAAACAAAAACAAAAATAAGACGGTTTTTCGAGATTTATATGACATGGATTCTCCAGAATTTGTCCTCTCAATGAAAAGATTTAATAATCTATAAGAAGCTTTGTTTTGTTAAATTTGATTAAAATTTTAATTGAAAATTGAAAATACTCTGCCAACTAAAATAAGCTTCGCCAGTATTTGTTGATAAACCGAAAATGAACAAAAATATAACAAATGAAGTAAGTTTGTTTTTTTTTTCAGGTAAAATTTAATTTAATATGAGAATTATTTGAAGCTTTTTTTTTCTAAGAGTTGAAGTTCGAAAATTTTTGTCGTCAGATTAATGGAGAAAATCACACTGTTGGCCTAAAATACGTAACGAAATGTCTAGATATTTTCTAGGAAGTCTTCTAACAGAGAACGCAAAGGGCGACACTGAGATCCGAAGACGTATTGGGATGACCAAAAATAAATTCAAAAAGCTAAGTAGAGTAAAAAGAAATGCGACAAAAAGATGGTACTGAACAGTTACGTGATATCTATCCTCTTATATGGCAGTGAATGCCAGACAGTCTTCTCACAGATGAAGAAGAGACTTGAAGCATAGGAAATGTGGTTCTACAGAAAGATGTTCAGAATACCATGGACGAATATGTCAGCAACGACGAAGTTTTAGAGAAATGGAAACAAAATGAAAACTCATACAAGATCAGGAAGAGGCAGTTGACAATTCTGTGGCATGAAATGAGTAAGGAGGGCTAGGAAAGTCTGATACACACAGGGCAGATTAAGGGAAAAATGGACACAGAAAAACAGCGCGTCAGATACTTCATGGGCTTGAGTAAATGGATGGCAGAACAGAGTTTGGGGGAAATAACAATAAGACAAAACTTATTATGAGCTTTAAGAAACAGGAAGATGTGGAGGGCATGTCTTAAAGAGATACGGCACATAAATATATATATTGAACTATGCCATTCCTAATTTTGGGCTGCAAAATTCTATGTTCATCAATTTTTGGTGCAAAAATTACTATGCCTGGTCAGGTTATCACAATCAATCAGATTGTTTTTCAAACAGATAGCAATCAACTAATTTTGCATAAAACACAAAACATTCTCAAACTCCAGGTAGATGCGATACATACCATGGCATAAGACACACATACCATGGCATAAGACACACATCTCTTCATTTCAATTTAACTTTTGAAAATCATAGAACTGTAGAAATGGTAAAGTTACTCTAAAAATATTTCTAAAGACTACAGTTGTATTTTCAACCTCTTTTTTCTATATAAGTAATCCACCACACAAACCTGTATTCATAATTTTTCATTTTGAGTTTGGATATAAAACTGGCTAATTCTCATTTAAAGACTTGAATTGGTTTGATGGTAATAAAAAAACCCTGTAAAACAAAGGAATGGTCATCTTTTTTTTACAGGAAACTTACAACAATTTAAAGTAAAAACAAAGCAATGGAGATGAAAATGTAAAAGAATTTTTCCATTTTCCGTCATCTTTAAGAGGCTACTTAATCCGTTCATTATTTGCTTTGCGAATGATTTAAGAGAAAAAAAATTTTTTTTAGATTGGCCGAAGGAAAATCTCATCTGTCTGCGTTGCCGAAAATAATGGAGTGTCCAAAAAGGAAGAAAAAAATTGCTAATGTTTAACGGAAAAAAGTCAGCTACGTCAATGAACAATAAATAAAGACTTTTTTTTTAAGAAGACCAAAAGTCTTCGCACAGTAAATAAAATGAACGCTATAATCTAGAATAACATTGATTTAATTTACTAACTTATCTAGTCCGTTTATACATTTAATCAACAGCAAATAGAAATTCAGTTTTTATTATAAGAACACTAAATCGGTAAAGACTAAAGAAAGATTTCCTTATAGATTGCAACGTATACACAATACGGGTAAGTCGAACGAAGTATTTTAATTTTTGTTTATATCGGCTGATTTCTTTTGGAAAGAAAAAAGACCGAAGCATCATTAATGCTGATGCAATTGTAGGAGCAAGTAGATTTTATAGACTGGTTTTATGGATAGCTTTACTTTTGTTACTTTATAATGGGCCTAGTATATTCTGCTGTTTTACACAGAGAATCTGAGGAGAATATGATTTGTTCATGCCTTTTCTAAGAGCGTTAGTGCGAAGTGAATGGATGGATACATCCTACTAGACTTGCTGCTTTTTATTTTTAGCGCTGCTAGCCGCATGATAATCGACAGATATTTTTCAGGAATACATAGATATTTACATAGATATCTACAATTAGGATACACCAGGTTTTTAATGCGTCATGTAAACAGATATCTTGCTTTGTGGTCTGATCCTACACAGGATTGTGGTGAACATTTAAGTCCTACGAAATCAGCGCCATCTATTTCATATTCATCCTCAACTCAGTTTTCCATATAAATTAGTTTTTATTTCTCACTATTCAGACGTTTAGTTAGCCATTAAACGTATAGAAACATTGATTTTGTAGTTGCATATATAATCCTTAACTCAGGCCTGTTCAGTCTGCGTAGCTCTGAAGTGACTGAGGACTAACAGTTAAGAAGCGAAATTACGTTGCTGGAATTGGATTAAAAAATTAATTTAAAAAAAAATAAATTTTTACTTTGTACATTTGTATTAACTTAAGTTTTTTATTTCGGGTACTGAAGTATAATGTTTATTTTATTTAAAAATGCATATGTTATCTTTAAACAAACTTTTCCGTGCGAAATTCAAAAGTGATACTAAGAATTTTATCACAAAATTGATTTAAACTTAATATTTTTCTCTATGCTATTCTTCTCCAACAATGACCATAGAAACTATTTACAACGTTTCAGCCATTATACGCTCCGGCCTTCTTCAGGTGAATGGAATTTCGAAACGAACCCTTTATTTCGTCTACCAGGACAGATTGTTCTAGACCCACTTGCCATGCCTCTCCCGGATGAGGATAACAGTCCGAGTAATGTAAATAATGTAAGTAATCAGAGATATAGGCAGAGACCGTAAAAAAGTATAAAATTATTGTTTTATGAATAATGTATGTCTTCCTTTAAAAAAAAACAAAAAAAACTGATTGAATTTTTTGTTCTTCGTAAATATATGTAACGTTTTCACTGTGATATTAATGAAAAAATGACACTTATTAAAGAATTTATTATATACAGATAATGAAAAAAAAATTAAATTCAATAAATTTAACATTCTAGAACTATTCTAAAAAAATACAACAAAAATATAAAGAAGAAAACATTATTGTCTTTTCAATGTCATCTTCCTTTTTCCTTTTTTTTTTACATTTTTTGCGCTTATTTTAAAAAAAAAATTAAGATTTTTGTCCTCAAGGACACATGGCACAGTGGATAAAGGCCTTTATCCACAGTGGATAAACGCCTTTATCCACTGTGCCATGTGTCCTCAAATATCAAAAAACGTTAGTTAGATCAGTGACAGACCCAAAGAAGGCGAGTTCAATACCTGGTTAAGGCAGTGGAGAACTTTCAGATGGAAAATTAGCAGGAGATAACTGATAACTGACATCCATCAAACATGGCACGTGGAACTAGAACAGTCTACCCCAGTGATCGAAATAAAGGGTTCAGTTCGAAATTCCAACCACCTGAAGAAGGCCGGAGCATACAACGGCTGAAACGTTGTGACAAATATGGCGACAAAGATGAGGACAATAGTCCGACTAATGTAAATAATGTATGAAGTATGTTGATATCGTCATTTGATAACTCTTTAAATTGTTATCAAAGAATACAACATTGATCCAGGGCATAATTGCTGAAAATATGGGCATTTGCTTGATGAACGAAGAAATATTGAATTATAATTTTTTTTATTTTCAAGAATATGGACACTTTTTGAAAAAATAGATGGTGATAGTTAAAAAATTCCATTGGACAACACTGGGATACCAAATAATCTTTATTTTGAATTGCCTCCTTTTTTACATATATTTAATCGGTAACTCCCCAAATTAATCTGTTGATTAAATTTTTCGATTATTATTAACAGAAATAGATTTTAATTTTAAAACTATATATGTTGGTCATATCTATTATTGTATCATAGAAAAAGAAGTATTTTCTTCATTAAAAAAAAATTACGATAATTTTTGTAAAGATTATTAAAAGTATAGTTTTTTTTCCTGAAATTCATATTTTTGTCAAATATTTTTAGATTTGGTGATAATGGACTTTTGAAAAATACCGAAATTGCTTTCCGATTTTGTTATACAGTTATAATTTCTGTGATCAGCATAAACAAATTAACTCATTATTTTTGCAATATAATCTAAAAATGTTTAATTCATTGTAAATAAAGTGATTTTTGTGCATTTAATTATTTTGTGGTATTTTAGGTTTTTTTTTGTCCATAATTTAAGATGCTTCGTAATATTATGTATAGTTGCTAATTAAGTGTTAACCGGACAAGTTACTCACTAAAAATATTTTCAGTAATTATTATTTAGTTGTACTTTAGACCTTCACACGTTCGACCCTAGACCGTGTTCCCCAGTCGCATGGTTGCCAGGACTGAGTCAAGAATCGCCTTTATATATATATATATATATATATATATATATATATATATATATATATATATATATATATATATATATATATATAGTAATACTCGTTTGGTAAAATATCTCAGAGATCTGAACTTGTAAATATGTCAAAACAAATCAGTCTCCGAGGAAAAAAAATGGAAATAAAAAAAATTAAGAACTAAAAACATCCGAACAGGGCGAAATAAATCGACCAGTGCCTTAAGTTTTAGACCAAAGAAAAAAAACCAAGCGAGTAGTAAGACTAAAACGTAGAGGGCTCAATACACTAAGTAGAGCGGGAATAGGTAAAATATATCCTAAAGAGCCATGAAAACCTACCTAGGTTTCACCTAAACGGATCTTCAGGGTAAAATTACGTTGAAACCTAGGGATGTCTTTCCTGGCTCTTTAGGATTTTTATATATATATATATATATATATATATATATATATATATATATAGAGAGAGAGAGAGAGAGAGAGAGGAACCCGGGTGAGGCTCTGCTGAAGGGCAGAGTTAAATATTCCAATCTTCCAAGCATGAGCGGATAATTAATAAAACACACACACACACACACATACACACAAAAAAAATGAAGGAATTGGCTAGACTACGCGCAGAAAATTCTGAGAGAAAATAATTTAAAATTTTAAAATTTCAGTGTTGCAGCATCTTAAGCATTTTCTGTCTGTGAATATAACCTACGCTTTTTAAATATATAACTCCATCAACAAAATCATTACTTTAGTCTTATGACGTCTTAAAGAAGTAAAAGCGTCACAGAGAAATTTTCCACTTTGTGATTCATTTGCCTGAAATTGTTCTGATATCTAGAAATGTATATTATTAAATTCTCCAATAGATTTTGTATTTCCTTCTCTCTTTTATTTATTTATATATTTGTCAGTTTCTTATTAATTACAAATGGCGCAAAAAAGAAACTCTCCCAGAACTCTTCAGTTCCTTGTTATTGAAGTTCCGTAAAACTTCCGCTTGTGCAGTACTCGTCTGGTCAGTTTTCAAAACAGAGGACACATTTCTAACAACAGAATTGATATTTTCAAAGGAGAAAATCGGGAAGAAAGGAAATGACAGACAAATAACGAAATAGTTATTGGCATTAATGTATGGAGAAAAATCAGTAATTCTTTCCTGCTTACTGAACAGGAAGGAAGCACAAACACACGCCCACAAAAAAGAACTTGGTTCAATAAAGTCTTTTATGAATGGATGTAACCATTCCAAGTCTTGCATTATTAATAAGGCAGACATTTTCGAAGCTATCTAACACGTGCAGTAGAATCCACTGATAGATTTCAAAATTCTATAATCTTATGAGCAGAAAATTCATCCGAAGGTTCATTTTTATGTGCTGCGTCCTCCATGATGTTGGCGATCATGTCTATACACAGCTTCCAATCGTTTGTAGCGCTTCGCAATGTTTGTCTTTTTCCTATCCTTCCCACCCTCTGTTCTGCCATCTGTTGACGCAAAATCGGAAGGTACTTTGCTGGTTTTTTACGTATGCCCCTCTTGCTTTGTTATGGCTTTTAAGTGTTAGAATTTCCAAGATTTCTTTCCTTATTATGTGTCTTAGAAATTCCTATTTCTCTCTTTCTTATTCTACATGAATGTCCTTGGGGATTGAACCTTTTTTTCTGCAGATACTTGATAACACCACGATACCAAATATTGTGCATTTTCAAGAGAAGTCACTACTAGTTATATTTGAAGTCTTCTTTGAACAGTCTGATATCAGTTTACCTGAACACAAAATAATGCAGTTGTTAATAAGAAAAGTTGAAATTAACGCATGGAAGATTTCTCAGCTCCAGCATCATTCCTTCATAAT
Organism: Acanthosepion pharaonis; assembly: GCA_903632075.3. Classification (NCBI taxonomy): domain Eukaryota; kingdom Metazoa; phylum Mollusca; class Cephalopoda; order Sepiida; family Sepiidae; genus Acanthosepion; species Acanthosepion pharaonis. The sequence goes on from CAHIKZ030001335.1 coordinate 6,646,269, forward strand.
CAGCCAGTGAAGTTTCTTTCTTCTCACTTTCCTTTACTACCTTGTGTAGGAGTTCTTACTATTTTCTTTCTATGTCATCAACACCGAGTAAGTTTGTAAAATTTGAAAATAGCCTTAGTTACTTAGTTTAGCTTAGAAAGGCACAAGGCTAAATAGAGTAGAGCATTCGAAAATTTCGAGTGTCTTTAATATTTATGTTGTGACGGCATATGAATACGCGAGGTGCAATCGATCGCATTACTGTTTATTTCACTTAAGTTTCCATCGTTCACAGTCGGCCATTGTTTGTGTGGCTGTGGAACTCTCTCCAAACGTGGATCCCGCATATTCGTGTGGACATAAAAGATAGACTATCTTCCCTGGAGAAGTGTGTTTATATACCTATGTTATATGGTTCTTTTACACGCGTGCATATTTCACGTGTTCACAGGTTGTAACATCGAGTGTGACCCGAATTGGTTTTGAGTGATTTATTGATTCGTTGTCTACGGCTCATCAACATTTTGCAGGTTATTTAAAGCCAGAAATTATTTTTAGATAATAATGTTTTAATGATACAAGTCTTACTAATTAACCCATAGCTGGAGGGAAAAAGATGGATACATAACTTGCCTAAGGTTATTTGTGTGTAAGGAAATCAACTTGAACTGGAATTCGTTTCTTCGAATAATAATTTCCAGCTATAATCTATTATATCAACAGAACATCCAAGATTACAGAAACTGGTATTTCAAAGTAGTCAATCTTCTAGTTATTGGCCAGGTTCGACGTTGCTTAACTTCGGTGATTAGATTAGAAGGGGTTTCAACGTGATATGGCCGTAGTTCATGTACTTGGTGACTAAGTTATCCCCCAGTTCAACCCTTCGATGCAGTTAGCTTCCTCGGCGTTACACTAAGTTCAAAATAGATTCTAGTATAAACTGTGGTAACTTTAGCTATTGAAAACATGTCTCAGCTAGAAACTGACTTGCCAATTCTCTTGTCTCTAGGGATAACATTTATTCGACCTCCATACATACACGATACGATGATCAAATTCATTTGACCGACATTAAAAGCATCTCTGCGGTCGTTTCTGAAAAGGCATCAGTGTAGATTTGCGATTGTTATGCCGTATTCTTCCGATTAGTTTTAAACCAATGACATCGCTGCAAATTAACGCCACTGTTCTTCTGCTCTGCGAGTGATGGCATGTGCTGATTAATGCCATTGGCGTACAAATGTCAACACACTGTACACTGATCTGATATCAAATGCATTGGACCATCCCAAAATCTAATTAAAGTTATTTCTTAAGAACAAAATAATTAATTTTTAAAATATGAACAAGAAGCTAAATTCATATACAGATAATTTTAAAAAAATACAATGTTTGTCATTAATGATAGATTTTGAATCGAACGTTGCATATTAATCAGCGGGAAATAAAATATAACAAAATAAACTGTGGCTTTTGAAGGAGAGAAAAGATGCTAATTAATGATATGTGCGTAATATGTCCTTTTCTGCATCTCCTAAAAAAGATGTGTATTCCAGTCTGTACTAAAAATACAGAATGGAATTTCAAGAAGAATTATAAAAGAAAACGTTTCGAGAAAATACGCGACATCTTCTCTCGTGCTTTATCTTCACAAGAGTCAGACAATTGCTGTAATGTATATGCTGGAGCTGCATGGTCCTCACATTCCAGTCTTGATCATTGACATTGGCATTTTAAAGAATTACTTCTTGTTATTCAGCCTCTTCGCCACAGGCACAACGTGGCAAGCTTATCGCTACTCTATCGCTATTTCCATGGCAAATGTTCAGTTGAGATCTCTTCATTTGTTCCACCAGTTCAGACATTTACAGCTATGCTACCTTCAGGGAGTCGAATCACTCTCATTTCCTCTCTGCTCTAGACATAAGAAAAGTCGCTAAAAACGGCGTAATAAAATAATACACGACCAAATAAATTATTGTAAATATTTCGGTTAATCCTTACTTTGTAGCCTTGATAGAATCGTTTACCTGGTCTTTTAGTGCGTGAATTTATTCTCCTCCCAACTGCCTATTCCCCGCATATGCAGCATTAAAATTCTGTCGCCGCTCTATCGCTATTTCCATGGCAAATGTTCAGCTGAGCTTCTTTCTTTAGATCCACCAGTTCTGACCTTTACAACTAGGACTCGGCATACTACATCCAAGGAGTCGAAACATCCACATTACCTCCGTATTCAATTTTTAAGGAGGTATTTTTTTCTGCTTGGAATTATCCCCTACCCAGATAACTTCTACTTTATGGAAAAAAAAACCGTTTGGGATGTTTCACTGAACATTAAAATCTTAACTTCTGAACCAAGAGTCATTTATTATTTATCCACAATATCTCCACTTACTACTTCATGTGACAAACCTCATTCATCATAACCATTTGACAGTAAGCCTCGACACTACCTTAATCTCTTCAAGGTCAATTGTTATATATCACTCTCATCCTCATAATCTTTAGTTCTTTCTTACTCCTCTTACGTTCATATTACATAATTCATTTATGGTAGAGGACGTGCTATTTGCTGATGATAAAATTACCTAGTGACTAGATCTAAATGTTATTAGAGGGCGTGTCATTAGCTAATTATATCGGTTATTAGTTGCTGCAGAGAAGTGGGTGACACAGTGACCGCGATGAGAGACTGGGGGTTAATTGACTGGTAACAGTTATAATATATTTCAAGTTTAAAATTATCTAAAACGTTAGCATTATAACTAATTACGGTGAACAACCTTAGAGCGCCATAATAAAATATTATACGATCAACTGAGGTATTAAACCTTATTAAACCTAAAGATATATCAATATTTCTATGGTTAGTAAGAAATCTATAAATATAGGGATAGCACTTGTCAGCCGATATTTTGTGAATGGGAACATCTGGAAGATATTACAGAAATTGTTGAAAACCTATCGTCTTGTGTGAAGTGGACCTCATTAGTACCATGTCAAACGACACTGAGAAAGGGGGTCAGCTGGGTGGAGCAGATTTGATGAATGGCTTTTTTGGACAGGAAGGCTGGTTATCAATGAGACGGTGGTCCCTAGAAGCCCTCCCCCATACCAGAGACTATTTCCCCCCTACACGAAAAGGAAGATACACCCGTTAGAATGTTAGTCTTCTCACCTATCCCTCGGTCGTTTACAGTAGATGGTTACAACAGAAATAAAATTTGTCGACTCCTAAAATTTCGTCGCATGTCTTGGGTAGCAATTTAGCTAAAGAGTTATTTTTTCATGTATTAAATCACAAGCGTTTGAACTGAAGAAGGGGCATGTTGAAAACGAATCAGGTACCTGGTTTGAGCTGCAGCACTATATGAATTCAAAAGAGAAACAAAATATTTCAAAGTTATTGACTGATGAGAATACAACAGCGGAGGACGGGGAAGATTCGTAGGGTGTGATCCCTTTTTGTATGGGATTTTTTTTAAGTTGATTTCTAACTTTGCTTTCAGAACCTTATCTTCATCTTCTCGTAGCCTGGTTATACTTTTTTGTAGAGGTGGTAATTTTTTAGGCCGGAGCGTCGCCGTTAACGCTGGTAGAGGGAGTGGGTGTCTCTGTGCCTTTAATCCTGGGGGATTCAATTCAAAATTAATATATAAAGACGGAACTGAATTTAATATACAGCAAAATGGACGCTTGTATTATTTGAAAAGTATTACGTCTGCGAAAACAGCCACACACGACTTAAGGACTTGGCATAAAATATTAGGCCACTGTAATAATTCTGATGTTAAAAGAAAAACATAAGGAAGATCAGATGCGTCAGATTTACAGATTCCTTTGAGCCAGGGGATGAACCCGAAGAAAGGAACGATAACTGCGATGAATTAGTCCAACCCGAACTAGTATGGCCTAATTATGGGCCTATAAATAGGAAATACGTTCAAAATCCACAATCAGAGGAAGGTGTTATACCAGATGATGTAGACGAGGAAAAATCAGACGCAAAACCTGAGTTAAAAGAAAATACATCTAATAAGGGTGGAGGGCGACAAATTCGGCGTTATCCGACAAGAAATAGAAATAAACCAGACTATTTTGGAATGGGTCAATGTAATATCTGTAACATCGACTGTTGTTATTCGGTACAATGTATCCCAAAGAACTATCAAGAAGCCATACAATCTGTCAATTCCAAACGGTGGATAGCTGCCATGCAAAAAAAAAAAAAAAAAAGAAAAGAAAATTAAATCTTTAGTATCAAACGACACGTTTGAATTAAAAAGGGCCCCGGATGATAAAAATATTATCAGCAGCCGTTAGGTTTATACTGTAAAGCGAACTGAGGATGGATCGCCAGTGTACAAGGCTCGTTTTGTAGCTAATGGATTTTCGTAGATATATGGGGAAGATTATAAGGGGAGGCGACTTATGTAGAAATATTCAGTCTTAATTAGAATTTTGATGCAAATGGCTGCACATTATGGTATGGATATACATCATATAGATGTTAAAGCAGCTTATTTTTGAACGCTGCCATCGACTATGAAATATACATAGAACCGCCAGAAAGTTTTGAAGGTGATAATTATGGATGGAAACTTAAAAAGTCACTATATGGACTCAAACAGAGCGGAGGACATGGAATAATTTAATCCATTCTTATTTAATTAGACAATAATTTCAATCTCCCCAAGTTGACCATGTCTGTACACGAGAACATTTAATAATGAAATATTAGTAATTCTGGTTATTTGGGTCGACAATATGTTAATTGCATCTAAGTGTGAAGCCGCTCTATTAAAAATCAAAGATTCTCTAAAAATAAGGTTTAAAATGACCGACTTGGGTCGACTATCATGGTTTCTTTGTATACAGTTCGAATTTGAAGGCAACACTATTACAATGAATCAATCTAGATACATCGATAGGCTCTTATCTAAATTCAGCATGCAAAATTGTAAAACACGAACTACTCCATGTGAACTGGATTTAAACACAATTATGAATAATGAAGATGGTATAGCGGCGTGTGAGAAAGAATACAGAACATTGGTCGGAAGTCTTATTTACAGTTGTGATGAGATAACCCAACTTCCCCATTCACGATAATGGACGGACTGGTTGCCGATAAAGTACGACCACAGGGACAGTAGAAAAAGGTCTTCGTTTATTAACACCGATTTGCGGTTAGCTTACTCCAGACTCTGTCTCTGTATTTTGATATACCTACATCCGATTATAAAATTATTGAAAACCACACTCGGGTTTACTTTGTTTATTATATTTTGCACGAGATATAACAAGAACATTACCTGCTGTTCACTATATTAAAAAAAGCCGTTTATGTCAATTAGATGATTGTTCGAATCGCCAATAATTCTGCATCCATTTAACTAAAAATATCTTTTCAACGGATAACAACATATGATTCCAAATTCACCTCAGGCAAAAGCGCTTTTCTTAATCTTGTCTACGAGCTTTAGACTTGAGTAACTGATAATTTGCAGACTTTATCTTTCCGCCATTTTTCTTCAAAGTTTGTGACACATGTGTTATTAAGTAAAAACGGTTTTTCTTTCCTTTAAATAACGTTTTAACTTTGAAAAAAAAAAAAAAAAACAATTCTAAATACGCCTCCTTCCTGCTGTAATTAATACGTAGTTGATAGCATCGTATTCTGTTTATGCAAAGTGGCAATAAACTGTATATTTATATTACAATTCCAGCAACTTCTGTTAGAACTTTTATTGAATACAATGTAAACAAAATGATGATTTTGGAATTGGCTGGAAACATTGAAAGTAGGTCTTCTTCGTACAGAAAAATCAACTTACCAAACTGATTGTACTAACTAACCTTGAGATTGGTTTAAGAACTTAATAAGCATAGCTTTGACATATCTATTTTTATCAGAACCTGTTTTGAATTTTATATCATTGACTAGAATGTGGTAAATGTTTCTTATTTTGACAAAGGCTGCTTTGACAAATCTGTGCATTGATATAAAAGTCAACTATATTTATTGACATCGACTAAAAAATATATTAATTTACGCATACTAATCATAATTGGCTGATTTTAAATAAAAAACTTACTAACATCAACAAAAAATTCATTTTTTTTAATAATTATAGTTTAAATATATTTTAATAATTGGTGCACGAAAATAAAAAAAAGAAAAAATCTTCGCATTCATGTTAATACTATTTTCATTGAAAAAGTTTTTTTTTTGTTTTTTTTTACTACTAAAATGGAATTTGCATCCATATGGCTCCCCTCAGATACTTTTTTTTTCTGTGAATTGCCATATTCTATCAGGATGTAGGGGAACCATAAAGATTCACAGATAAAAAAGCAAAGGAATCTGTGGAGACACGTATCATCAGAATGTAGGCGATTGCAGCATTCTACACATTCCTTTCCTTTATTATCTGTGGAGGAGAGCCATTTCCCATAAGGATGTAGATGATCACTACCTTCCACAGATTATTTTTTTATTAATTTTGGTGGGAAGCAAGGCAAAAGTGCCACTAGCATGCAACGAGTTAAAGAGAGGGACAAAGAGTAAAGAGGAGGAGTCGCAGAGAGTAAGAGTAAGGATAAGGGATTTAGATCAAGACATTTGAAATGTTGATTCACATTGCATTTGAATAATTGAAGATTATAGCTATCAGAGAAGCAAGTAAGAGGAGGGAGTTCCACAGACAGGAACATTCGAGACATGAAGCTATTGAAGTAGAAGAGACAGCTACATTTAATCAGTTTCGACAGTGAAAAGGTGGGACTGTGATGCCAACCTAGTAGCACGCTTAAATTCATGCAGTTTGGGAACCAGCGAAAGTAGCTCGTCGGAACAGTTACCGTGAAAGTATTTGTAGAAAAGACAGAGGGAAGCGACAGCACGTCTGTGAGAAAGTGATTGTCAAAAGACGAGATGCCAGATTAGGACCAATAACACTGCATATCCGTCTCTGTATTTTATCGAGGACCTTGAAACGAACAGCGTGGGTTCCTGACTATATATGGCAGCAGTATTCCATGCAAGGGCGAATGGTTGATTTATAGATTGGAAGGAGGACTCAGTCGAGAAAAACTTTCTGGCGAGACGCATGGTTTTGAATCTGTAGGAAAAAAGAAATTCAGGAATTCCCATGACTTCCTGGACAAGCCAGTGGATTGGTATCCCGATACCTTCTCTAAAATTTGGAATCTATACGAGTCCTTTTCTTGTACTAATACTGGCTACCATCCAGTGATTTAGCCCATAGCTTTAGGGGGTGGGGAGAAAAGAGATGTATTCATGACTTTTCAAAGGGCATTTCAGTGAAAGTGAATGCAACAGACAAGACAAGAATTTGAATTCGTCTCACTGATAACTGCTGGGAATACCTGTTGGTGAGATTTACATTCTCGGAGAAAATAGGATAAATAAAAGGTCATCCTTACAGCATCAAAAAATATATTTTGCCTTTACCATCACACTCTCCACCACCACCACCAATAATAATAATAAATAAACAAATATTCTCGTGTTTCAATGAGCCAACAAAGATTTGATTGATTGAAACTACTCATTTTGGGGGGAAAAACAGACCTGCAGATTCCAACTGGTTTAGCGTTTTTTTTTTTTGTTTTGTTTTTTCAAATGTCATAATCCAAAAAGAAAGGTCTGTAATGTTATCTGTCCTGACCTGGCATCTCGACTTCAGTCTCTTTTCCACCACTGTGACGTTGTTTCTTTGTCTTTCTATAAATATTTCTATGGCAATCATTCTCATGGGCTCTCCTCCTTGGTAACTACGACCTCGATTGTATGAATTTAAGCCAAAACTACGAGCTCTTATCGTTTTACTGTTGAAATTAAAGGATATATTGGGTTAGAAAAAAACACGAAAAATAGTTCAAACACGTTTGAGATAACATTTAAAGAGCATACAACAAACACAGAGGACACGAGCCGAGTTTAAAAAAAAACGGACGATAAATTTATTAACACGCAAAAAAATAAGAGAATTATACAAATTAAGTGCTTTGTGCGCCAAATGATGCCCAATAACATCAATGCAAATAAAATATGCCTGTTTTACAATAAAATTACAATGCCGAATAAGTTCCACAGAAAAGGTAAACAACATAAAAACAAATGAAGGGGGGAAAATAGTTCTTTGAATAGTTTTCAAAGAATAAGTTTGGTTTGGTTTGTTTTGTTTTACGGCATATCAACCTAAATGGGTTATTTAATGCTGACAAGAGTTTTTATTGTTGGTAAATTTTTTTCCAAAATGCATTGCTGGTAATAATGTATTACTGGTAATAATTTTTCCTCAAAAAATTCATTGCTGGTAAAATTTTTTAAAAAAACGTATTCCTGGTATTAAAACCTATTTTTACACTTTCATAGTGTTTTGACCCCAGTTTTGGGTTAAACTATTTGCCCATAGCTGGGACCTTAACAGGTGCTACCACCCCGGGTCAGGGTGGACCTGGGAACACCAGCAATTAAGAGGTGGTTCCACGCTCCTAAAAACCTCCTGAACAGAGCATTTGCTGTCGGATGTAGTTTATCGTCTTTACCCAGGACATTCAAAGAATAGGTATAATTTTCGAAGCAAAGTTCGTGGTAGCACGAAGAATTTTCCTTGATGATGTGGGAGCGAATTTGATATTCCTTTTAATTCTCGTCTGGTGGTCGTTAAATTTCTTCTGTGATGTTTTTTCCTTGACAGGGTCGAACCGGGTTCATGCAACAGCTGTTCGTTAACTCCTCGAATTCATTTCCTGATTTTCCTTTTATGTACCTATTTAAGCTCCAGATTTCACTTCTCGAAATTTAGAGGGAAACCTTTTGATTGGTTCCGAATAAAAAACAAACGCAGCTATTTTCCCACAAATCGAAATGTACCAAAAATATTTTGAAATTCAAAAAAGCAACACAGCGTCTCACAGGCGATACACGCTCAAGCAGCTTAAATTTCTTATAAAATAGTTAGATGCAACCAGTTCTATTCTAACTTTTTTTTCTTCGCACCATCGCCTGTAGAACTCTCTTCGAAATAATTTCTTCCTTGCCAAGTACGTTCATCAAAATGTCAATACACATATTTATTTCTGATCTTACATAAATTGGGGCACAAGACCGAGGGGAAAAGGGAGGGGCTGGACTTCATTAGCTATCCTAGTTCTAGTTAATCAGACTCGCAGTTGATTCATTCATTACAACTTACTCATTCACCACAAGAACTCATCCACCATTTCTCAATCCTGCATATACCACAATACCGCAAATTCACAGGGGACCTACCAAAAACCCCATGACATAAAAATCTGGTGAAAGTCTAAAATATATAAAATTCCATGATTCATGAAATGATGGGGAGGAGATGAACCCAGAAAACAAAAAAAAATGTAACACAAAGATAAAACTAAAAACAAAACAATGTTAGTATTAACCGTCCACCCTTCAAAATAATAAGAGTAGCCGCTGTATTCTGCCATTCGACAGAATCAAGAAGCACATCGTTCACTAATAAAATGGGGAGGATGAAAATAAACGAAGGAATGGGAAAATCAAAGGCTGATCCAGTCAAGATGAAATATGGGGACAAAAACAAACGTCGGAGGGGGGGATCTCAACATCTCAAAAGAGAATGCCGGGAACAGGCCGGAACACCACTTATTCATATTAACTAGGAAAACGAAACATTGTCTAATTTAACCAGGGGAAAGTTCACAGGAACCGCACCGTTGCATTAAGGGTACTTAAAAGAGAAAATCAAGGCTAGCCCTGTCCACACGAACCAGGCTCGCCTTGGTCACCCACCTTCGCTAAAATCTGTCGAAATGAAACGCTTTCTATCAGATCTGATTCTTACCCCAAGCTGATGCTTAAAGAAAACAAACAGATCCTAATGACACCGATGACAGTCTGGCAAATCTGCCTCACCCCATCGTTCAGGATCAATCGCCAGCTAAGCAAAAACTCAGAGTTGCTGAAATAATCCACCGCTGGCGCCCAAGACCACAAGGAGCGCAACTCTGATGCCGACAAGTCGAGTCGGTCACACAGTGGATCCTTCACGATCCCCTCCAATAATTCATGATACAACAGTCTCCGAGGCAGAGAAAGGGCACTGGACCAAGGAATGAGCCTTCAAGGTCGATCGACACTCGGTAAAGAAACTCCGACAACCTTCCACGACCGTGACGGGGCTAACCCCCAAAAAGTGATGAGTAAAACTAGGGAAGGCGTCCCTAACACCCCGCGTCAAAACGCGGCGTAGGAAAGCCAACCTTGAGGCATGGCGATGACTCGCCAGGTGTGCAATTCCAGCCCCCCATGACACGGACGCTGGTAACAGGCTTCTTTCGGACCCAATGTATGCGACCACTCCACAGGAGGGTGATCAACAAACGCTCGATCGCCTCCATACGGGTCTTTGCAAAGTGGAAGTACAGCCAAGCGGTAAAGGATGAGGGGCAAGACGTAAGTCGCACACGCCTCGGCCCTACACTTTAAGGACAACCTCCTTAGAGCCAAGTCTGGACCGACGCTCCGACCTTTGCCTGTACTTCTGAACAATTCTTCTTCAGCTGGAGTCCGGGCCCGAACCACACTCCAAGAATGCAGATGGGTCCATCAGTCCAACCAAAGGGCCCGGAAGCGCGACCCCTCCATGTACCTAACCGCAATCCGGAAGACTTGATACGGTTAATCTTGGCCCCTATCAACTTTCTCGTACCGTTCAAGTGCCTTCTGTACCACCTTAATATCGCGACGACACGACACGAAAATGGATACGTCATAGGCGTACGCAGAAACCCTAGCTCGAGCTCTACCAGGAAAAAACAGTGATTCCGCGTAGGGCCGGACTGAACGCCCTGTCCTTCAGCCGGCGAACGAGAGGCTCCAACGTCAAAGCATAAAGTAAGGGTGACAGCGGACAACCTTGTCGGGCCAACCGATACAGCGCAAAGCGCCGACCGCTTCCGATCACCTGTACCACAGTACTGGGGGAGCTATACAGAAGGCTGGTCCACTTTCAGAAGTCTGGGTTCGAATCCGGTGGCCTGCAGGACAGCAGCCAGGTAGTGATGGTCTACCGTGTCAAATGCCCTGGACTGATCCAAATTGATCAGCGCGGCCCGCTTCGTCGACATTTACACGCTCTATGATCGTGCGGATCAGATGCAGGTTGCTTTGAATTGTTCGTCCCCTCACAGCACATATCTGCTCCGGTCCCAACAAACTCACGACAACTGCTGCAACCATAATCTTTCCGTAGCAGAGTAATGGGCCTGTAATCATGTAAATCCCACCCACACCCTTGCCCTTTTTTCAACAGCGTGATCACGCCCCTGGAAATCCGGTCGGGGATGGACCCATGACCGGAACCAGTTATTGAACACAATTATCAAAATCGGAACAAAGATGTGCGACAGTGTCAAGTACAATTCATAAGGCAGACCATCCAGTCCTAGAGACTTGCCACTGTCGACTTTCTTCAATTCCAAGTGAACTTCGCCCTCTGTTATCTCACCCTCGCAGCTAGCCGCTTCAGTCGTCGAAAGCCGAAGAAAGTCAGGCAAATAGCTGCGAGACCAGGCCCTCGAAATGAAATGGCGCCGAAACGCATCGCACATGCCCTTGGTTAACCACAGAGTACCCCCCTCCTCACAAATGTATCGATCGGAACCTCGACGGACCTCTTCCCTGAGCAAATCTGCGCCCATGTTTACAGCTTCGTTAGACATCTTGTTTAACCTATGTCTAACTACCTGATCCTGGTAGCGCTTGCTAGCTTCACGCTGCAGAGCCGCCTTAGCTACGACTATCTCTAGGGAATCTCCCAGCCACCGCCTGGGACAGACTATCCTCTAGCATCTTCAACTTTTAGCCTTATCTAGAGCGAGTCGTTTGGCTGAATTCAGTGGTGAAGAACCTAATCCTATTCTTAAGTCGTTCCGACCACCTATTCCCAATAACCGCCCCCACTAATTCCCGCTGCACTAATCTAGTTAGCTGCTCCTGGAAGTCCTGCCTGTCCAGTAAAGACAGATTGAACTTCCAGTGCCCAGCCATTCTAGGCCTATGACCTAACACTACACGGGCACAAACAAGTTTGTGGTCCGAAAAAGCCTACCCAGTGGAACGTAGGGCAATCTACTACATCTAGATCGGCTCTTCTCACTAACATTCTGTCCAGGTAGCTAACTACCTTTTCAGAAGGCCAACTAAGAGCCCACGTCCACATTTCCCCCCGGGATGATCGACCCGGTATCTATCGACGAGACCATAATCGTCGATCAGATCAACCAGGCTACGATCGTCCCTTCTCCCACCAGCACCCCGCCCCTGTCTAAGTCGGGGTCCAGAATGGCATTCCAGTCCCCATTAAAACTAGGCGCGTTGAATCAACCAGGAACGGCCCCAACCGCCGAAAAAAAACGAGACCCGCTCCCCCTGGTCATTGGGCGCATAAATCGCAACGACTCGGAACGAACCACTTTTCACGGCAATATCGGCTACGATCAACCGGCCCTCGGCATCGGTATGCACAAGGTCCACCTTCGCATCAAGAGTCCGTCTGACTAGCAAAGAAACTCCTCTGGCAAACCGGTCCCCATATGCTGAATAGACAACAAAGTCATCCTCCAGCACACACGCATCGGCACTGCAAACAAAGTGAGTCTCTTCGATCGCGGCGACATCCACATCCAGGGACAGAAGGTCCCGGAGCAGGCGGGCAGCCTTACCCCGATCCCTTAAGCCCTTCACATTCAGAGTCGCTAACTTGGTTTCCATTTTTTAGGCCTGCAAAGAAAAAGAATAAGCGCAAAAACCTAAACACATACAGGACGGAAATCTGCGGGTGAAAGGACCCCGACGGATTGTCCCAGGCTCCCCACTCCTAACTCCGACGTCATCCGTCCTTCTGTGACAATCCCGCCGACGTCCGTGGGGTAGTTTAATTTTAGGGCCCTATATAGTGATGGATGGAGACGTACAGGGACCCTCCCTGCACAAAACTTGTGCATTTTTTTCAGGTCTTGGGACCCCAACTCGATCATTCTTATCTCTGGGAAGGCCTCTCTGGCCTCAAGAGATGGGTCCATCTTTTCATATGTTTTCCTGTGTCCCGGATAAGACCAATAACCCCAGGGGACGAGGAAAATTTCTTGGGTCCTCTACTGACTTGCCATCGACGGAGGACAGCTTAAGTAGAGGTCCTAATAGAGATCTTTTACTTGGGCGGAAAGGTTTTTATCGATCTCTCCTTGTCCACCTTGCAAATTTCTTCGACTTTCCGAAAAATTCTTTTTCTTTTCCCCTATCTGGGGGTGGTGGGGTGGGAGTGGATGAAGGGGTCGGAGTAGAGAGGGATGGTTGGGGTGTTGAAGGATCTAAAGCAGTAGGAGTAGGTGTGTGCGGAGGAGTGGGAGTGGTAGGAGGGAGTGGAAATCGAGACAGGGAAGGAGGGAGGCTCCTATCTGCTGGACTGTTTCCTTTCTTTTTCGCTGGTGAAGTGGGGGTGGATATACTTCTAGTTATTTCTCTGCCCCTTTCCCCACTAATTTGTCCAATAAGTCTGTGAATCTCTTTCACATTTTCCTCTTCTTCTTCCTCATCTTCCTCCCGGTTCCTTTTCAAGGAGGCGGACCGTTTGGGAGGCACTTCCTCCATTTCCATTGTGTTGTTTTCTTTTTCCGGACTCTTTGGTCTCTGTTGCTGTGTATATGTGACTAGTGAGTTGGCTCAAATGACTTAACTCACTTTATAGTCCACCAATAGAAGGTTAACCAATCAGAAGACACAGAACATTCAATCCGTCGTGTATAAAGGCGGCCATTTTTGTTTACTCTACCCGAATGTCCAGTCCAGCTTGTCAGGCGAAGAGAACCAGAAGGACGAACTATGCTCTGCTACTTTTACCAAAATATCCACTGCTAACCTGAACAACGCTTTCCTACTGTCTTCGAAATATTTACTGCTAACCTCTGGATTCTATACTCGAAGACGACCGTCATTATGAATAACACGTCCTCGAATCATAAATAAGTTGTTTTGTAATATGCTCACGACTGGTAACTTTTCCGCAATCTTCTAGCGTGGGTAGCAATACGTCCCATATGAAAAATCCCGTACCTTTGACTATTCTCTGTTTTTTAAACCCCAGAGATTCCAGTGATTTCATCTATGTTTCTTTTGTGGAACGACAAATTTTGCGGAAGCGCTTGTCTACTACGAAGACCGACTATTCCTTTTTCAATTTTCTTTAGTTCTTAGGGGTTTTCCAAGAGTCCACCTTCTATTGCAAGGTGGGCGTAACTCTTAGCTCGCTCCAAAAACTCCGCAACATTGATAATGCATTTTAGAGGGGGCTTACAACAACAGGCCGTTTCCCCGGCGTAAGCATTGTCGAACTCTTCGTCCACATTTGTCGATGATTGGCCACCACACTATCTTCACTTCTATTTTAGCCATTATTGGCCTGCATAGTTTTTTCTCTGGTCACATTCTGGCCATATATCACTCTTTTTGGATGCATTTAAATCTGGGTAATCCGCAATGTCGTTTTTGTCTAGTGAATCAGTTTTACAGGACGATCTGAAGAAATGTTTTCGGACCACCATCTTTTGTCAGAGATAATTTTTAAACCGGAAGGGTAGGCAGGATGGGTATTTTTCAATTTGGTAAATTATATAAAAATAAGTGAAAGGATTGGGATAAAAATTAGCAGGAAATTAACAGTACAAAATTTCAAAAAGATATGTGGAAATAAAAAAACCCGAAAAAAAACTAAATAACCAAAAAAATAAAACGATTCTAAATAAAACTTCATCCAAAGAAGGTCAAGTAAATAAAATTCGACGAAAAGAAAAATAAAGTTTGCCAACAGGCGAAAACAAAACGATATATATATATATATATATATATATATATATATATATGGAAGTAAAGACTGATGATCCGCAGTCCTTTTAAAAGGGCTGTGGTGAAATAATTTATTACATGGAACCGTAAAGTAGTTTGTTTTTATTTAAATTATTTGCTCTGAATTTATATTGAGCTCTCTGGATTTTATCCTCCTTAGGTTTACCCATGCGGATTACCTAGTTTTTCATAAACTATATATATATATATATATATATATATATATATATATATATATATATATATATATATATATATAATTCGATCAAACGACGAAATAAGAGAATGAAAATGATTTAAACTAAAAACTAATGAACTTCAAGAAATGAAAATAAAGAAAAACAATAGTCTGGAGAAACTAGTCACTTAACTAAAATAAAATAAATTTAAATGAATGTCGGTCAAAAGTCGAGGATGGAAAATTGAAAAAAAAATAAACGAATGACAAGATAAAAGATCAAAACGTCAAACAATTAACAAAAAAAGATTTCCGTTCAAAAATTTCTTTAAAAAGTTGAAATAAAGAATATGAGTAAAAATTTAAAATAAATTAAACAAAAGAGAAACGGAATAAAACAACAACAAAAAAACATTTCTAGGAAGACTTACGTCAGACCAGAAAAAAATACAAATGGCTGTCAAAGCCGAAAAGAAACTGAAATAAAAAAAGAAAGTCTGAAAAAAAACGGGGAAAAAAAAATCAAAAGTTCAATTCAAATCAAAAGAATAAAGAAGAAAATAAGTGAATATAACTTAATAAAAAGTATTTCTGTTCAAAAAAGTTCTTTGTGTGTATAATTCAAAGTATCAGTTGCAAATAAGAGATGTACCTTCACTCAAAGTTTGAACGTGCGTCTCCCGTTGAATCCTGCTGGAAATGTGCATTTTAAGACTCCTTAATGCACATGATAGTAGATGAAAAATTTGCACTTTTTAAAATACATTAAATTTTTATATAATAGATATATATATATATATATATATATATATATATATATATATATATATATATATATATTGGTTAAGTATTCCACAAAGATATCAAATATCCGAAAGTATTCTGGTAGTCAAACTGAACATCTTTCAAGATAGCGATCATAATCTTGTATGCAGCGACAGCAGAAAGTAAGGAAGAAGAAATAGAATATTTGTACGACATACTAGACAAAGCCAAGTCTCATTGCAAATCACAAAATGTAATAATTATCATGGGAGACCTGAAAGCTAACTTATGACGGGAGAGTATAGGGGAAATCTGACTAGGAACCCTCAACGAACGCGGTGAAAAATGGGTCCAATATTGCACAGGCAATGACCAGGTAACTGCCAACACTTGCTTCCAAGAACATCTGAGACGATTTTGGACATTGAGAATCTCAGGAGGAGAAACTAAAAACCAAATTGACTACATAACTATAAACAAAAGATTCATATATATGGGCTGCCCGTGTTTGAAAGAAAAAAATCATATAACTCTAGATATATACATAAAAATTCCATACATTTAGTTAAAAAATCAAAATCATCTTTGATAATGGATAAAAGAATAGGCAAAAGCATTCAGGCATAGAGAACATTCGGACACATATATGTTATGTCCAGAAAAGAAAAAAATATTACACGAAGACAACAAAAATTAAATTAAAAAAAAAAACACTACATTGTGAGTCGTTTGTATGAAACATATAGTTCTTGTTTCGAAATGACTGAATCCATTTGCATATCCCAATCTCAGGTAGCGCTTGCTTGAACTTAATCGAAATTTGAAAGAACAGAAACCTTTTTCTTTACGCTAATCAGTCGATACTGAGACACAGTTGAGTTAGACTGCATATTGTGGGACTATCCTCTTCCCTCCAAATAGGAATCAACTTTTGTTTGAAACAGAAACATTCTTAAGCAAAGAGCAAAATACCATAAACAAGAATAAATTTAAAAAAGTAAAATCTACTAAGAAAAAAGAAAAAGAAAACATTTCTTCTAGGCTGTTTCTAAAAACGTTTTAAAAAATATTTCTCAACTGAAGTATGACCAGCACTAAAAAAAATACATGAAATAAAAATATTTAGTGAAATAGAAATTAAAAAAGTAACTTATTTTAAAGTTTTTAAACTTTGAAGAGATGCTGAGACGTAAACACGAAATGAATAGCGAAGTGCAGACAAGCGAATTTCTCAGTAAAATTGGGACAACTCTTAAAACTCGTGACCGTTTAATAATAATATCATGTATAAGCTTCCCTACATAGAAAAATGGAAACGTTTAAACTAAACAATTAAAAATTATATTAAAAATCTTTTTGCTAAACGACTTATATTAACCTTTTTAATTTTTCATTCCTAAATATACTTTCGACTTAATTACAATATCATTTAAAAGAAAGGAAGTAACGTAGAATTTTAAACGATTTTTGAATTCTTATAAATTCTTATAATTAAAATTAAAAAAATGTAAACAACTCTTGTAAAAATTCATTATTCATCGACAATTCTTTTCCCAAGACAATAGTGTCCTAAATAAATCTTATTTATAAAAGCAATTAAAAGCTTCTCTAATTGAATAATGTAATTGCTTTATTACATTTTTTTAGTTTACCATTCGGAGCAGATTTTGGGAAAAAAAGCAGCAGTTTGAAAAAAATTCCACCAAGGAGTCCTACTTTTAATTAAGATAAAAAGAAAAAAAATTGGAAAGGAAATTAAATTTCGCGAAATTTCGTGAAATTACGTAGTGGGGTAACAAGATTAAAAAAAATTAAAATAATTTTATTCATTTGTGAATAAGTCCTGAATGTTTTATTCAAACCCGACAATTATTTGATTTTTGCAAGAATTTCCAAATCAATGTGTTTTTTCATCCGAAAAAAGCGCAAAAACACTCAACATAAATATTACGTCTTTTAAAAAACATCTTCCTCTAATAATAACATAAATATTTTGACGACACAACTGTGTATTAAGTTTGTGGCCTTTTTGTTTTCATTATACTATGCTGTTTTTTCAGTGAGTAAGTGGAGACAACTACTTTCGAGTGATTAAACATTTCCAATGCTATCGTTCTTTTACAACTGACGAAACGTCGCAAGCCTGACTTTATTGCCATGGCCAACCTTTAGACGAGCCAATTTATTTAATTCCACCAGTTAACACCTTTTTTCTTTTACACAAGATCGATTCATCTTCATATACTTCGTATTACATTTCTAAGAAGAAGGTGGCAGTCAGGCAGCTACCCTCGCCTCTACCTCGAGAAACCCTATTATGAAGAGCATACTCGTGACTGGTTTGTTTTCTTTTCTTTTACGGCATATCAACATCACAATAGGTTATTTCATGCAGACAAGATTTTTAGGATAGGTGCATATGAATAGAATATGCATCCTTTGTAAGAAATCAATTTGCAGATCAGGTTTCATTGAAGGATTTTTGTAAAGAGGGTTTTTGTAGAGAGTCTGGTTTGGTTTATTGTTATAAGACATATCAACCTCAATGGGTTATTTAATGCCGACAAGATTTTTAGGATAGGTTCGTATGAGTAGAATATGTATTCATTGTAAGAAATCACTTTGTAGATCTGGTTTCATTGAAATGTTTTTGTAAAGTGTTTTTGTAAAGAGTCTGGTTTGTTTTATTGTTTTAAGGCATATCAACGTCAATGGGTTATTTAATGCCGACAAGATTTTTAGGAGAGGTTCGTATGAATAAAATATGTATTCTGTATAAGATATCTGTTTGTAGATCAGGTTTCATTGACGAAAAACGGATTTTTGTCGAGAGTCAAATGTATTGCTGGTATTTTTTTAAAAAAATGAATTGCATGTAATACTTCTTTTTTTTTCAAAAATGTATTGCTGGCCTTTTTACTAAAAAAAACTATTTGGGACATTAACAAGTCGTATCACACCGGTGAACCTGGGAACACCAGTAATTAAGAGGTGGTTCCGCGCTCCTCAAAACCTACAGATCGGAAGCCTTGCTACCGGATGTAGTTTATCGTCATACCCAGGATGAGAAAATACTTCTGAGAGAATGAGTCCCGATCACTAACATTTTACCTCTTCAAGTTCAGGGATAACCGTTATATATCCTACCTATCCTCATAATCTACAGTTATTTCCAACTCTTACGTATATACACTGATCTCATCCAGTAACTCTCCATGTTAAGCGGCTCTTGAGCCATATATTGAGTGAATATAATCTAAAATGCAAATACTTGATGAGGTTAGTATTTCAGTTTCCTGAGTCATAAATTTATTCATTCATAGAAGACAGTTCGGCATTTGTGGCTTACACGAAATTAATGATAAAACCTATATTAGTAAGAAATTCTCTATCAGTGTGCAGTCGACTATAAATAGCAAATAATTTGTTAATTTGTGTGATTAAAAATGTTCACTAATCATCGACTGAAAAAACAGTTATTGATTTAGCGGCGAAAGCCAAACGTTCGAAGTGAATATATATATATATATATATATATATATATATATATATATATATATATATATATATATATGTGTGTGTGTGTGTGTCAATCACATACATATTGAAGTTAGGTGGCACAAAAATGTAATTTCGTTGAGAAAGAATTACATTTCTTACAACATGGTAAACTTGAAACAGTTTATTGATGCAAGCTTTCAAGAAAACGATAAATGTGTTTGACAAGAAGACTTGGACATGATTGTAGATCGTCGATGACTAGCTGGGCAAAATGTTCGAGATTAAATAAAAAAACTTTTCTACTCTTTAATAATCTAAAATTGTCCACATGTAAGAAAAGAGCGTAGCGTTTTTTAAGTGAATTTCAAAGAATATTAATCCATTTATACATAGATCTATTTAACCACATGTTCTTTCAGTAAGCTTCGCCATCTTTGAACTAGGTATACATTTCGGTGTTGAACTGGTGAAAATGGTTTCAATAGGCTTCCAAAAATTACAGGTTAGGGTTGGAAGAAAATGTGTAGGGATAAAAAATAAGTGGCAGTCTGTAGGTATAAGGTCATGAGAATTCGCCAGGTGTAGTAGGTTATCCCTGCCAATCTGTATCAATTTTTGTCGGGACTAAAATGAGACGTGCGATTTTGCGTTGTATCGATGGAACGCGACACACTTCCTATGGCATATATTCGGAGCATTTTCCAACAGTGTATTTAAAACATTTTCTTTCCAGCATGGTTCGAACATGCGCCATAATTATGGGGGAGACACAATCATGCGAGTGATATCATAAATCATTAACTATAAAATAATTAATTAATATATATATATATGTATGTAATTTAATATAATTAAAGCCCAAAAGCATGCGTATAATTTCATTAATATTTTGATGTTGATTCATTGTCAACGTATCATACAAGAATTATTTTACGAAAAAATCGGAGTTTTGTATTCATTTTATATTGAAATCGTCAAATCCTCATTATTCTCGAAGTTACATTTTCTTGTTTCTAATCCGTAATCAAACTTTACTTGAAAATTTAAAAAAAAATTAACATCTACTTTTTTAAAAGACATTTCTACAAAA
Source organism: Acanthosepion pharaonis (assembly GCA_903632075.3). Taxonomy (NCBI): domain Eukaryota; kingdom Metazoa; phylum Mollusca; class Cephalopoda; order Sepiida; family Sepiidae; genus Acanthosepion; species Acanthosepion pharaonis. Next base: position 6,666,723 of record CAHIKZ030001335.1, read on the forward strand.
ACAAAGCAAAGTAGTATTGATGTTACAAACAAAAAGGGATAAATAGACCGAGTAGAAATAATGAAAATATTGCAGAGTATAAAATAATAACATTGAATTTTTTTTTTTAATTCATTACTTTATATGGATTCCTAAAAACTGTAAAATGACGTTACAAAATGAATTATTTATTTTCATGCAGGTCAATAAATTGAAAATATCGTGCGGTCCAAGAAATTGAAAGCATTGCTCAGTTAAAGAAATTTAAAGCAGTATGCAGTTCAAGAAATTAAAAGCATTGCGCAGTTCAAGAAATTCAAAACATTGATCAGTTTAAGAGATTGAAAACATTGCGCATTTCAAGAAATTGAAAGCATTGCTCAGATCAAGAAATTGAAAAAAATTGCGCAGTTTAAGATATTGAAAGCATTGTGCAGTTCAAAAAATGAAAGCATTGCTCAGTTCAAGAAATTGAAAATATTTGTGCAGTTCAAAAGTTTTTAAGTATTACTTAGTTTCAGAAATTGAATGCGTTGCGCAGTTTATAAAATTGAAAGCATTGTTTAATTCAAGAAATTTATAAGATTGCTCAGTTCAGAATATTGAAAGCATTGCGCATTTCAAAAATAGAAAGCATTGCGCAGTTTATAAAATTAAAAGCATTGCTCAGTTAAAGAAATTTTTAAAAATTACGCAATTCAAAAAAAAAGAAAGTATTTCTCCAATCAAGAAATTGAAAGCATTGCGTAGTTTAAGAAAATGAAAATATTGCGCAGTTCAAGAAATTGAAAGCATTGCTCACTTCAAGAAAGAGAAAAAATTGCACTGTTCAAGATATTAAGAATGTTGTTGAGTGCAAGAAATTGCCAGCATTGCGCAGCTCAAGAAAGAAAATATGCGCCGTTCAAGAAATTGAAAGCATTTCTCACTTCAAGAAAGTGAAAACACTGCGCAGTTCAAGAAATTGAATCCATTTCACATTTAAAAATATTTACATCAAAATCGTATTTCAAAAATTTGAATCCTTTGCCCTGTTCAAAAAAATTGAACTATTTGCACAGTTCAAAAGATTGAAAGCATTGCTCAGTTCAAGAAAATTGAAATCATTGCGATCTTCAAGATATTGAAAGCATTCCGTAGTTAACGTACTTGAAAGCATTGCTCAGTTCAAATAATTTAAAGCATAGCGCAATTCAAGAAATTGAAATCTTTGCGAAGTTCAAGAAAGTGAAAGCATTGCGCAGTCCAAAAAAAAAAAAAAGAATGTATTACTCCAATCAAGAAATTGAACGCATTGCGCAGTTCAAGAAAATGAAAATATTGCGCAGTTCAAGAAATTGAAAGCATTGCGCAGTTCAAGAAAGTGGAAGCATTGCGCAGTTCAAGTAAGTGAAAGCATTGTGGAGCACGTGAAATTGAAAGCATTCTCAGTTCAATATATTGACAGCATTGTGTCGTTCCGTTTTGAAAGCCTTGGCATTAAATGTCTTTATTGGGCAGTTCAAGAAAATGAAAGTGTTGGGGTCTACAGTTTTCGAAAAAAAGTCTGCTTATTTATTCATATTTTGAATTCATTGTGAACTTATTTATCTTTCTTCTTGCCAACATAAACAGAAATTTATTTCCCTAACAAGGAGAAATATGTCACAAGTTTTTTTATTATAAAGGATTATATTCAAATTTGACTAAATCTTAATCAAGTGCATGCCAACAAAGAAAATGTAACATTAAACAAAAGAATTACTAAACACGTTAATTCATACGAGACTGTAGAATTCTACTAGTTCTAATAGTTTAATTACATTCACGTATCTTTCTTTTCTATTCATTATACACAATCCTAAATAAATTTAAGCAATCAGTTAAGCAACCTGGGCAAGAAATAAGAAAATATTTTCTTGTGACACATTACGTCATTTACGACTTTATTGGAGTAAAGGAATGTTTACATTGATACTTTAATATTTATTTACGGCAAACCGCTTGCATACGAACTGAAAAGAAATTGAGCAATTTCCCAATGACAGAAAGCAAGGTAAGGCAAGGTGCATCTACACTCCGGATTTATTTAACCTTTACAGCGAGGCGGTCCTATGAAAATTAGAATTCCTACAAGGATTATTATGAATGGTAATAATTAATAACAACAAACTGTTGATGGCATACAAAGAAAGAAAAGTGTAGGGACTTCACGACAAGATAACAAAGAAAGAGGAAATAAAAGACTAGCCTTCAATTACAAGAAGACACAATGTACGTTTTATCTCACAAGTGATAGTCCAAGACGTTAACTACACATTCGAGACTTCGGAATAAAGAAAATGCAGAATTTTAACTTTCTAGGAAGTTAAAGACGACGAAAATGGGGGCAAAGAAATCCGAAGGTGGATTGGAATAGCAAAAGATACCAAAATCTAAGCGAAATATCAAGCGATAGGAAAATGTTGTTAGAAAAAAACAGAAAATTCTCAACTATGATGTAATATCACTCGTCAGCTGACACTCGTATAATCATTAACAAAATTAATAATTTCAAATTTTGCTGATAGCGAATTTTACGCATAGCAAAAGAGACACTATTACTAAGCAAAAACATTTAAAAAGGAATACCAGTAAGACCTATTTTGAGAAATATATACAAACAGTGGACACTGGACAATTTTCTCATATATGAAGAGGAAACCTGAGCAAAACAAATACGGTTCTATCGGTAGATGATGAGAATAAAATGAACGGAACATGAGAGAAAATAGGAAGTTTTAAAGGAAATGACTAAGAAAAAATAATCATGTCAGCTTAGAGAAAACTGAAACTGTGAATATATCCATTAAAAACTGGATATTCACTATATACATTAAAATTCAATGTTCCTTCACCGTTATATATTGTGTATGAAAATATTATATATATATATATATATATATATATATATATATATATATATATATATATATATATGTGTGTGTGAAAATATATATATATATATATATATATATATATATATATATATATATATATATATAATTATTTATATATTATATACGCGGTACTTATTAGAAAGCGCTCAATATCAGAGATAGAGCTAACATATTTGGTTGAATTGATGTGAGTTTGTGACCCTGGATTTCACGCTTTTGCGATCGTCGGGGTGGGGTGAACTAAAACCGAATGGTATTCATAAAAAGGCCGCTGTGTAATCAAGAAAAATTGAAAAAAATATCGACTACAAGTTACAAATCAAATATAAATATATATAAAAAAACAAATATAACGATTATCTAATCTAGCAAGGATCTATATTTCTATGTTCAAAAACACATGCGTATATACACATACACAACAACATATTCATATTTACACGTACATACATACATATAGGCGTGTACACACATACCCATACATATACATATATCCATATATATATATATATATATATATATATATATATATATATATATATATATATATATAAACATATATATACACATGTACATACATCCATACACATCCACTTCTACATACATTTACACACATATATACATACGGACATACACATACGTGCACATAAACATATATACATAAAACCTTACATCTCCATACAATTACATACACCCATCTAAACAAATAAACAATACTCTAACATTCGTCCCACACTCTCATACATACACTCTCACTAAATTTTATTTCTTATTCCCGGAGTTGTTTTTTCTGTTTTCTTTTTTAATTTGTAGGTCTGATGAATTAGATCGTATTTACGATTCCAATGGAATAAATTATGACCATGGAATATTAGTGTTTAAGCCTTTTTATTATATCCTTACTCTGTCCTGGACATTGAATTCTACCTGGATTCTATCCTCTTGGATTTATTTTTTATACAAATATATATGTATGTGTATGTATGTATATATATTTATATATATTTTAGATATATGATTGCATATGTATGTGTATATTTACCACTAATATTATCCATCTCTCTCTCTCTCTCTCTCTCTCTCTATATATATATATATATATATATATATATATATGGATATAGCACGAAGTTTAAAAACTGAACGTGCTAGAAAATTTTTCTCACACGAATGTGTCTTGCATTTGTATAAGTTTGCCATTCGTCCGTGCATGGAATACTTTTGTCACACCTGCTCTGGTGTTTCCTGTACATGTCTCGTGATTCTTTAAAAAAATGCAGATAAGACTCTACTCTTTTTTAGTCCTAACCTAGCGTCAGGACGACTTAAATCACTTTCCCATTCGCTGAAATTTAGTTTCCTGTGCTTTGTTTATAAATATTTTCATGGCAATTGTTGCGATGAGTTTTATTCTTTGTTGCCTCGACTTTATGAATTTATGCGTAGGACTCGATTGGAAGTGATTAGATTGCTTTAATTTGGGTGAAATGATTAAAAAAAATATCGTGAAATAACTTTATTCCAAGTTTTATAGAAGAATATTTACTGGAAGCAAATTCTATCATTTTTCAGCATGTGACAGCGCCGATCCGTATAAGGAAAAAGATTTCGGTTTTATCTCTTTCCAATCAATTGTCATTTTCATTAGTATCGCACTTTATAACTGCTCAATTTTACCTTTTTAAAAAATCTTTGGAAAGACCTCCAGACAATTATTTTGTAAAAATACGCACAGAACCAACAGGTTAATAATTTTGTGTCGACTTACACCATTCGCTGTTGTCAAAATGCCAATGAACCTTTCGCAAAACATCGGAATCTTGAATTCTTTGGAGAATGTCTATTTTATTGTCTGTCTATTTCTTTTACTTTTTTGGCAAATGATTTCCCAGGGGTTAAATACATTTGGCCGGCAGAGATTCACTCAAATAGGAATTAATGAGCCAATGAAAACCGCTCTGAAACACTGAATTAGACTTGCCTTGGCTCTAGGGATTTTTAAAATAAGAATCGTTGGCGTACTTCTGGTGGCTAGGGCAAATGTGATGGAATCTTTTGATTTAGTCAACAATTTTAATGCACTTTTGAGAGTGCCACTGGAAAAAATCCAAATTTCTTGATATTTTGTTTATACAATAAAACACAAAATTGGCCAAGTCAGGGATTTTTCGGAGAAATCAATCATAGATTCTTAAAAATCGTAAGTTTTTGCCATTGTAAATTTTCTAAGAGTTGCTTAGTTTGGCATAAGGCTTTAGATGACGAGTTCTAAGTTTGTATTGAATATATTGCTAACCATTAATCTATAGCAATGATTAGTAATCATATCAAGTCTATTAAATAGACTAGTGTTACACACATTAATCATCGTTATTTATAGTAAGTCTGTTATCCTCGTCTTTTTTGTTATTAACATAACGTTTCGTACGTTTTACCATCTTGACTTTTTCTAATGTCTGCCAACTCTGGTAAGAGTGAAGGAATTTTGAATCTAATGTTATACCGTGGGACATTCCTGAAGCTTTAATTAGGACCTTAAAATTAATTTTCTTATTGCCTGTTTGCTGCTCTTTTGTTTCATTCTTTTTAGTGAGCGTTTACTTTGCCTACTCATCAACCAGGAACTGAGAAAGGAATCATCTACAATTAAAATTAGCGATTCTTTTATGGTACTAGAATGCTAAGTTTTAATTAGAAATAGATTTACGATTCCGTCAACTATAAAAAACATTCACAGCTTTATGGTTAAAATGGATTAGAACCAATGGACATTGCAGGTCTTAGAGAGAATCATCCTTACTCAAACCTCCTGGAATCGTACTATAGAATTACAATGTACTATAGCAGAAAAAGAAAGAAAAACACACTTGAAGCTTTTCATCAACAGCAACAACTTAACTGGGTATTACATGTAACAGAAAGAGAAAATAAGGGCATCATCAAGATGTTGCAGATTACATAAAACAAAAGGTTAGGAGGGAAACCACATAAACAGTAGAAAGAGCAATAACAGTTACTGGACTTGAGAAACCTATTATCCTAAACATTGTTTTAATAGAAAGATTTTAAAAACTTCTAACCGACTCTAACACTATCAGTTTGATCAATGAATGGTGAATATTTCCTTATAAGATAACGGTTAATATTACCGTTATTAATTATATCTTCAGCCCTAAGCTTTAGCTACAATGTTGTTTCATTCCTATGTGCTATTTGCCTGTGCTCTCGTGGCACATGAGGCCTCTGGTTAGGCTTCTATATTCGAATTCTTCCACGAGGCAAAGTGGTTGTTTTCTTCCACGAGCCAGGGTGATTGTTTTCTTCCACGAGGCAGAGTGATTGTTTTCCTCCATGAGGCAAGGTGATTGTTTTCTTCCATGAGGCAAGGTGATTGTTTTCTTCCACGAGCCAGGGTGGTTGTTTTCTTCCACAAGGCAAGGTGATTGTTTTCTTTTACGAGGCAGGGTGGTTGTTTTCTTCCACGAGGCAAGGTGATTGTATTCTTCCACGAGCCAGGGTGGTTGTTTTCTTCCACGAGGCAAGGTGATTGTTTTCTTTTACGAGGCAGGGTGGTTGTTTTCTGTGGATCGATTTACTGTCGGGATCTCCCTTCCTTTAGACGACTACGTCTTCCCAAATTTCAATTTACCCGAGGCTGGGATTTCATTATTTTTCCCCTTCTGGCCTGGTTGCCAGCCAAGTGTGAAGAGCTCAGTCTACCCTACTACATAAATAGAATGGAGAGAAAAGATGGATACAGAAAGCTCGAAACTTACTGCAATAAACTCAACCGGAATTCGAACTCGTTCCGACTTGCTCACCATTAGATCTCATCCGTTTTTATTCGTATAAAGCATAGTTATATCAACAATGATTCAGTCTATTTGAGCATGGTCGTATGTTTTCTTTTTGATAAAAAAATAGACGACGCGGACATGACGTAGAGGCTCTTGCTTAAGTCAAACGTGTGAATCAACAAAAGAATCCATTAAATGACCATATCTTGAAACATTGCAACCATTCTGCCGTCAGCCACACCTCGCAATGTCGCGACTGTTTGTATTGATTTCCTTCCAACTTACAGAGTATCGCAGCTTGCGTCAGTAAACAACACTTATCAGCTTCTCTCCAGAAGTCATCAAAACACCGATACGACTTTTGAAAAATTTGCATCTCTCACAAAAGCATGGACTGTTATGATTACAGCAACAGCACTGAGAATAATACTGTGTAAATTTGTGTACGTGTCGAGGTTTTAAAATTAAATCTTAGAGTAATAAAAAAAGAAACATGCGAGGATATATTTGGGAAGAGCTGAGAGTGCATTAAGGGGGGTATTAAAATTGCTTTTGCTCATTCGGGTTTGCAAACTTTTCTTCAAAGGACGCATATTCACAGTCACTTTCTTCCATGAACGTGTTTTATAATCGATGATCATTTCGAACTTACATCAGATAATTTTTAGTTGGGTTCGAAACACTAGATAATTTTGTCCATAACACAAATACACCATATCGGTCTTTTTTCTCTTCGCAAAAAGTATTAAATTGCCAGAGCGCAAAGGTGCACTTAGGTACCAAGCACAAGACGGCGAATTTTTTTAATAACTACAAGTAGGTAGCAAGTTTACTCAATATGCAATAAATGAGGATCTTAAGAATGTTCGATTTGGAAAATCATTAAATCGTCAAAAATATAAGATTTAAATAAATAAATATTTTTTACGGAGAATCACTACTGCAACGCCTAACCTCGTCCCTAGGGTTTCTAGTATGTTTTTATAGGAATAGCAGCAGTCGAAAAAGTCTTAGCTCAACCTAATTAATATGCAAAAAACTCGCATAGATTAAAAATCGACTCGCATAAATAAGTATATTCGAGCAGTCTTACCAGAAACTGCTATAAATCTCCTTAACGAAGTTGTTGTCAAACCTAAAATGGAAAACAACTTATTTATACAACTTATTGAAAAAGATTGTCAAACATGTTTGGAATGTCCTCTTCATCGTATTTGCTTTCTCTTTCAGAAGAATTGTGTTTAAAATTATTTTCAGGAAACATGTCTATGATAGACTAGAACGTGTTAATTTTGGAAATCATAAAATGGAAGAACGTGATTCCCTTACGACACCCCCAAAATCAATCAGACTAATGAGATATATAACAAAATTTATCATCCAAATTCCGATGAACGGAGCACGCAGCAGAATTAGACCGGAAATAGGACAAGAAAAGTGCGGATTCGTTAAAGACGCTGGAACAATTTCTAGACCACATTATAAAGACAGAGAGCTCGACAAATTTGATACTCACAAGCGGGACAAAAGAAAACAACTCATAACCTATCTAGCGAGTTTGAGTAAATGGATAGCAGAACAAGGTCCAGGAGAGATTCCAAAAAATATTAAGAGTTACAAAGTAGAGGATATTTTGAAGTCTCATATTCGCCAACGTCCTTTAGTGACACGCCACAGAAAAGAAGAATGAAATATAATCATTCAGCACGTATTGTTAACAGTATATTAGTAACTATTGAAATAATTACTGTTTCCTATTTGTATTCTCGAAAAAGTGAGAAATTAATAAACTTCGTAGTTTTAATATACTCGGGCTGTGTAAATAAACAACATCTTCTATTAGTCGCCCATGAGTAGACAAATATCAAGTCTCGGCCTGCGAACGATTGCATGTTCCTTATAAAGAGTCTATAAAAATCCAGGAAGAATTCTGACAATCAAGACGACTACGTCTTAGGAAACTGGGAGAACCGAATGGAGACCATTAGGAATTTGAGGAAATTATCTCCAACGATGTTCAGTCAGGTGTAAAGATGTAAATTAAAAAAAAAAGTTCATGCCGCTTTTATGGAGACAAAGAGGAGGTAAAGCACATAAGAAAGACTGAAACTGGCTAAAAACGGAATATAAAATCAAGCGTGACAACCAAGAGACAGTCATCCAATGGAAATTACACAGATGACTTGAGTTCGACGATGCGAATGAATATAGTAAACACGAACCAGAGAAACCTGGATGAATAAAAAATGATTTTGAGCAACTTTAGATGAAAAAGTGATTTATTACGAAATTCCAAATGTAAGAAAGTCCAAAAATAATGCAACAATGATTTTAACACCCAAACCTGAACGGAAAATATCAGGAAAAAAATTTATTTTTAAGACTGGTAGTTTTCAAGTTGAATTCTTTATAAAGACTAGTTGGAACCTTCACCAACTGGTTGTGTGCATCGGTGCAGTGAGCGGTTGCCAAAGATACTGGAAAAATGGTGAGTTCATTCTATCGTTGCAGGAAATAGATTATCTTTAAAACTGACCAATATAGACTAAAAATGGCGTCCAAAATAGACTAAAATGGAGTATTAATGCAATATTTGATCTGATTTTTCTCAATTCTCGCTTTCCAGACTTTATAGGATTCAAAATCGTTAACGCAGTCTTGTGGAGGAAGACTGATCTTCTACTCCGCAACCTTTTCCCCCACAGACCCAAAGTTCTAATCTATATTACTGAATCCTTATTTCGAAGGGAATTTTCTGATAGACTCCATTTCTTAGTTCCACCAGTTACGACCATGAGACAGTTCGAATACGCCAAACTATTTTTCACGAATCCGGACTAGGTCACTCAGTTTCAAAAAGTCAAAAACAATCACATTACGAATATTTGACAATGCAAACATTTAAAATTTAAAAGTATTCCCAAAATCTATTCAAATTCACGCATCAATTTCTTAATGTTGCCATTAAACTCATTAAGGAAGGCGCCGAACTTTTTCTCATTCCTTTTAATTTCCCAAGTATTTTCAATCTCATCCAAAATGATATTCAGGGGTGAATTAACTAACACAAAAAATTAATTTAATGAATTTTTTTTTTGTAAATGCGTATGGATCACTCTCTATTGATTAAAAAAATAATGTTATCAAGGGAGTTAATTTATATTGGCAAATTTTTGAAGAATTACTATTAAGTATTTTAAAACATTGCTGTTATATTTGTATTTTTACAATTTAGGTAATTTAAAACCGTGCTATTATAGATACTTTAAAACATTGTTGCTATACTCATAGTTAATTTTATTTAGTGTTGGTTGTCACGTTCTTATATAGAGGGTATCAAGAATTTGAGATTTTTGTTTTTATTTTCGTTGTTGAGTATACTTGCATTGCCAATTAATATTTCTCTAAGTCGTGAGTGTGGACAGGAATTTTCTTTTAAATGATGGGCTATGAAACTTGAATCTGGCATGTGTAATGTGAGTCTCTCCGATTATATATATATATATATATATATATAAACACAGAATGAAAAGCGACTACTTGAAGAATATAATAGAATGGCACATCTAAAATTGTGCTCGGTATCACAATGAGAGAGCATATACATTTTTTACAATAAGCTGGCATATGAGGCAATTTATTGGAAAAATAGAAAAGTGGCATACAGGTCATAATAATAAAATCTAATGCATTCAAGGAAGCCACCCTCAGCCTCTACCACGGCCTCGATCAGACTCCGCAATCTACGGCCTTCAAGGCATCTCTAGGGAGAGCCTCAAACATCTTAATTCTGTTAATCTGATGGGCCTTGGTGTTACAGGCAATGAGGTTGGTGTATTTCTCAACACATAATAACCCATCGGATTACAATCAAGGGATTAAGGCGCCAGATGTTGGGGGAGGGGAAATCCTAAAAATTATCTGACAACCACTTCTGACATTTCCTGGGGGTGTGGCAGGGAGCTGAAACTTGCTATCACACATGGTCTTCCAGTAGCCACCCTCTCCAACCAATGCTTGACTACAGTGTTTAGAATTTTTTTCTTTTTTTTTCTTTTTCTTTCTTTTTCTTCATATCTCATTCTCTAATGAGGCTTTAATTAAAGCGAAAAATGTTCGCTGAAAATACGTTTCCTATTTGTCCCTTATCCTGTCATTTTATCGGATTTTGAACTATATTTTATTTATATTTATTTGATCCCAATTCATATATATATATATATATATATAATTTTATTATAAGATATTATCACAAAATCATATTGAAATTGCTACACAAGATCATTCGTATTTCGACACTACGTTGTACCTCGTAAGGCGATGGTTAGTGACTAGTAATCTAGCAATTTTAAAGAAAATTTCAAAAGTAAAGTGTTACCACTTTTCCGAAAGATAAAGAGTATGTGAGAAAACACAAAGTCAGTATTTAAAATAGACTTGTGGGTTTGTATTGATCAACCAATTAAATGCCAGATCTACGCTAAATAGAAATGGAATTTATCACAATTTTAAAGACAAAATTCAGCGTTACAACAACTTCAAAGTGTGTGTGCCTGACAGGTATTACTTTGAAAATTAAAATAAAAAAACGTTCATATCAATATGGTGATTTTCTTTCGTCTTTTAATGATAATGTTATTAAGCTTATCAGAAGATATATAAAGAATTTACATAAAATAAATAGAGAAATCTTGTCTATATTATTTAATTAAACATGCATAAATGAAAAAATTCTGCCTAAACACACACAATACAAACATATATATATATATATATATATATATATATATATATATATATATATATATATATGCTGTATACATGAAAAGAGAAATTAGAAACTTTTTTGAAAGTGAGTGGACTGATTCTAACGCGTTTCTTTCATAGTAGACACCTCTTCAGTTTAGTATTTTTCATAGAATATATATATATATATATATATATATATATATATATATAGAGAGAGAGAGAGAGAGAGAGAGAAATAGCGAGAGAGACAGACGGAGAAAAAAAGGACAAGTATCGTTTAGAATATGACGAGAAATGTTGAAGGTACATTGTAGCTTCGCTTTCAATATTAAGGTTAAAATCTTTTGCAAAAATTATATGTCGATGCATTGCCTACGCAAACACATTAATATTTCTAGCGTTTTTTGTTTTTATTCATATTGTTATTGTTTTAAAATATTCCGCAGTGCAATAGCGCTGTCGCTTTGTCTGGCGTGGAGATATATGGCATGATTCTGGACGTAAATTTAATCTGGATGATTCTTAAACTTAGGGAGCTTCCAATATATTTTCACCTCAATAAATTTATTTATCTTTTAATTAAAACTGCATTCTTTAACTACAAAATTTCATAATTCATCTATTGTCAGGATATAAAAATATGTTCATCTTTAAATTATTGCAGAAAGACTCCAAAGAAATTTGCTGTCAGCCTATCTAAAAAATACTCTGTAAACATAAGATGTGGATAATAAAAAACAAAACAGTTAAACATTACTTTTAGGCGACTAGACAGATTCTTCATGTTTTTTCCCAATTGAATAATATAATAGACGCAAACTTTTCCATATTTACAAAACTTAATTAGCCGAATTAAGAGAATTAAGAGAGGTTATTCTATTGAATAATGAAAAAGAATGTCTATTGTCCGTTTGTGTGGGAAAGAAGGTGAGAAAATGTAACTTGGAAAGAGAGAAAGAGTGAATAAAAAGCAGACAATTCTCACGAGAAGAAAATAAAGTCTCGTCTTCTTATATATAGTCTCGTTAAAATCTTATTTGTAATTTTGAACAATTGTAGTCGATGACAGAAAAAAAAGAAAATAAGCGATAGTATCCAATTTGACAAATTGTATATGAACAGCTGCTCCAACAGCCATGTTGATTATTTGCCATATATATATATATATATATATATATATATATATATATATATATATATATATATATATATATGTGTGTGTGTGCGTGTGTGTGTTTTATATATTTTTTCTTACGTGTATAATAGTGCGAAAATTGCAATGCCTTTAAAAGTTTTTTTTTTTTAATCCACATTGAAATAATATTTCTTTTTACTTACCGATTTACAGCCTGTTTCATGTATAGCAGTTTTTTTTTCGAAATTGACGTTTGTTTATTTTGAACACTTTTGAGTAACTACTTCCTAATTATAGAAGATAAACTGAAACTCAAGAATATGAATGGATTAATAAGCACAAAAGAATTCAATTATTTCGAAATGTCGGCATGATTACACATTCCTTTTGAATAATTATTCTCAACACAATAATTCAAATTTTGATAATATCCAACCTGACATGGTAGATGGTAAATAAATAAACATTTAATGTTAATCTGTTCATTATCTATCTAAATCTGATCAGATCTATATATATATATATATATATATATATATATATATATATATATATATATATATGTTAATCTTGTCGCGTTGCTGAGCCAGGATCTGTAGCACGACAAAGTATGGAGCGAGGAAGACCGAGATTCATTCTCATGCCTGCCCACGTTCTACAAGCTGTTGGAAACGATCCCGATATGAGCAAACGTCAGGTGACCCTAGTATATCGTATATTTCATAGTACCACACGGTGGGTACTTTTAGAGTTGCTATTGTATCCGTATCATTTGCAACGTGGTCACTGATCACAGGAAAACCTTTGTCGATGGTGTATTTCACAAGATGCCTTTCCTTTGTATGTTGCTTCAGTCGTGGTTACGGACAAGACAACATTTGGAAGAGATGGAATAACAAAATTACACAACCAACATTCTTCATCGTACAATACAGGTGTTATGGTCCAGGTTAGGACCAAGGAAGAACAACACAAACACAAGAGTAGAAATAACGAAGGTATGTTACACGAAATAATACTACAGGATGTGGATGGTGTTAGTATGACTGTCAGTCTGGTTTGGAGTGAACTACTATCAGCTCAACTCGATTCGGTATCTAGGCCCCCCCCCCTCCGCACGAGGGTGTCATGGGGCACAAGGCCGAGTTTGGCGTAGGTTTCTGGAGCCCGTAGGCTCGCCAAAAAAAAAAAAAAATACCCGTAGAAAGTGTAAAAACAGAATCGGGTTGGTCAACCTCCCGAACGAGACTTTGCCCATCGGCGGAGCCTCGTCCGGGTTCTTATCTGCTCAGAGGCAGAGAGTTCGACCGTCAAGCCGAGAAGCTCGCCTTGATTCGGTATCTAGCCACTCCACCACGAGGGTTGCATATGGCACAAGGCCGAGTTTAACGTGGGTTTCCCGAGCCCGTAGGCTCGGCCAAAAAATGCCCGTAGAACCCGTATAAATGGGATCGGGTTGGTCAACCTCCCCGAAAGAGACTCTGCCCTTCGGCGGAGCCTCGTCCGGGTTCCTCTCTGCTCAGAGGCAGTGAGTTCGACCGTCAAGCCGAGAAGCTCGGCTCGATTCGACTCTCTCTTTTGAGAGGCGTAGTGTACATAGTGTTAGGAAGAGTTCATTCTGTAGTTATAGTTAAGGACCCATGACAACAGGCTAGACACCAGCATCGTTTTCCGATCAATACGTGAACTGGAATTGAAGGTGACTGTTTCGTAGGTCCATATGTTCTCATAGTACGTCTTACAGAAGCTGTCTACAGGGAATTTATTTCAGTTCCAGATCTTCTAGAGGATGTACTCCTGGTCATATGAAGACGCATGTTGTTCTTGCATAATGGGGCTCTAGCACATTTTAATCACATTGTTCGCGACGCACTAGCCGACATCTACCATGAAAGATCGTTAGTAGGAGAGGACCCGTTCCATAGCCCGCACATCTACCACGGAAGATGGATAGATAGGGAAGGACCCGTTCCATAGCCCGCACATCTACCACGGAAGATGGATAGATAGGGAAGGACCGGTTCCATGGCCTTCATGTTCCTCCGACCTCAATCTTTTGGATTTTTTATCTGTGGGGCAACCTAAAACAATTGGTTTATGCAGAAGAAATTATTAAAGCAGAGAACCTTAATCAAAGTATCATGGGGGCCTACGAAACTTCATTGTGGGAGCATTTGAAAGAGTCCACCAGTGAATGATCCGGCGGGTGGATGCGTGTAGAGAAGGAAGCCGATAAGTTTTACGAAACTGGCAATTTGTCTCTACATACCCTGATGATGACTGAAGAAAATCGAAACCTTTGACTATGATTCTTATACCTTTCCTTAAAATGGACATCGGACAATTTCTGACAGAATTCTTCCGTGAATTATTTTGAACATTGGAATTCGCCGATAAAAATATCTGTTGACTTCAATAATATCTGCCTTAAAGAAAAGTTTGTGTCTAAATACACTGAATATATATATATATATATATATATATATATATATATATATATAGTTAAATTCCCAGATCAATTCTGCGGACAAGACCGATTGGTATAAAATGACAATTGGAAAAAATCTTAGATTTTGCCAACGCGTTTCGTCTTTCCGACTTTTTCAAGGCAATTTGTTTTTCCATGTCGACAATATAGTTAAATTCCCAGATCAATTCTGTCGACATGGAAAAACAAATCCCTTAATATAAAGGTAATTTACATTAACCAGAAAAAAAGGCTTAGACAGAAGCGTCTATCTTTTAAATTTGGATTTTTTAATGTAACTATAACAGCAAAAACATTACGATTTCATTTTTGTCTCCAAAAAGTCGGAAGACGAAACGCGTCGGCAAAATCTAAGATTTTTTTCCAATTATCATTTTATACCATATATATATATATATATATATATATATATATATATATATATTCAGTGTATTTAGACAGATAGGCTCCTGAAACATTTATTTCGGTTGAGCTCTCTCTCCAAGGAAGTGTGTATTTGTAAACAGTGACTATTACGGCTATTATAGCAAGACTTCCGTAAAGCGAATCAAGCCCTCTCAGTTACTCTGTGTTTATCTAAAAATAAATACTATAAAATTTACCTCCGTCCCTGCCATGCGCCGACGGCTTCGTGGTACAATCTCCAACTGATCCGAATTCTGCCGGGTTTCGAAACTAGCTAGAGGTAATCGGACGTCTAGCCACACTGGTGAGCTGTCTGTAGATGACTATATATATATATATATAGTTACGATGAGAACGAATAGATTACAATTCCAAGGTTCCTAACATTTAATTTTAAAAAGGCTCAATACAGAGTAGAGCAATAGAGGATATTACGCCGAAAACATGTAAAATGCAGTCGTGTTTCAACGTATATCATTGAGTCTCATTAGACGATTGTAAATAACTGGCGAGTGAACGATTTATTTAGATTTAAAAGTTTTTAATACAACCTCCTTTTTTGGAAAAAATAGGGTTATAAGGCTTGAAGGCTTTGCCCTGAATAACCAAATATGACATACGTTAAATTTAAACAAAGCGAAGAAGCAAAAATTAAAAAAAAAATATTTTTATATAAATTTGTCACGACCCGTAGATTGGCAGCTAACAGTAGCCAGACATTAACTTAAAGCAGAGACATATGGTTACATAAAATATACAAACCAGGCAATCCATTTTCGTAAGAAATAAAAATGTGTGTGTGGGTTGTGAATTTTCTACACAAATCTTTTTTGCAGTTGATAAATGAATAGTTTCTTTAAGAAATTAGTAATTAAATTAAACGTATAGAATTATTTGGTAAATTAATATGCATCTGTTGAACAAAGATTCTTCAAATAACATGTTAATAACACTCCCCAATGAATGTAAAAATGATGTATGAAATCAATGTATCAAAATACTAACCAAATATCAATACATTTGTACAAGATGTTACTAACACTACCAGGAGATCAATACAAAATTATATTAAATCCAAATTAATCTTACAATAGAAAGCTAAGCCATATATGGTGTAACGCAGACCAACTAAAATATATATAAATAAAAGTATATTAAGTGTGTGTTTTATTGCGGGACGTTCAAATCTATTCCACGAGTAATTATGTCTGTCAGTAAAGTATGGCTGGCTTAAGGGTGATTTTCCAGCATAAGGGAATGCGGGTTCGATCTCTGCTGAATCGTAAATATTCTCTACTAAATTTTTCCATGTCTACTCCGGTAGATATTAAATGTACTGTTCCGAAAAAATCTAGCATGCCCACTCAAACATGTGTAGACACTAAAAGATACACACACACACACACTCACTCACACATACACACGCACACACACACATATATGTGTGTTTGTGTACTCTACACATATATATATATATATATATATATATATATATATATATATATATATATATATATATGACAGTATTGAGTAGCTGATAGTATGAAATTATGAAATTGAGATTAAAAGGGTCCGCATGAAAACCCCGTATAGAATTGGAAGGGCTGAAAACGTTAAAAAGAAGACGTTAAGGTGAAAACGTGAATTGAAATAAGAAGCGCAGAAGAAAAATAATTTTTTTTCCTTTCTGATAAACAGAAACACCAAATGGAATTTTAAGTTCATGTTGAATTGGAATGTTGTAAATATAAACTGAAGAAAGCAAATAAGAATTGTTATGAATACGAAAGCTGGAATGTAAAACAGTCTGAAAAATTATTGCGGTAATAAATTTTGAAGATGCATAAAGTTGATTAACGGGAAAGATCATTGTTTTGAATAATAGATTATTTTGATATCTGATGGTCATTGACGGCCGGAGAGCGAATTGGAGTAAGGACGAAAAAATTCGCAAAGCCGATTTTTGTAAACATTCAACTGGACAAAAAATTATCTGGGTCGTATTGGGAAATCAACAAAGAGAATTCATTGGAATTTGACAAAGAGAATTATTTGCCGATTTGAAATGAATTTTTAAGTCTGTTTACGGAAAAATATTGTTTGATAAAACGGCCGATTATCAAGGAATGTGGGTACAAAGTTTATTGCTTTTAAATAGCATACCGCTTTGTTTGAGGCTTGGTATCATGTCTACGGGGTTGGAGAGAATAATTAATTGATGAATACGTAATGAGCTTTGAGGGTCGTTAGGAGTTGGGCGAGATGCATATAAACCGAATGCTTGATTGAAGCCAGCAGTTGCAGTTGGAGCGAGAATTGAGACGAATCAACAGCGTAAGAGGGAGCTGTTGAACCCCACATGAGCTGCTGTCGAGAGAAATGCTGGTATTGAGCCTTGCTGTGGGAATAATCCGTTCCAAGTGTTAGAAGCAAATACAGTGTCACGATAAGGAGTTTAATGGGAAGGGCTACTTTTCTTGTATCAATGATTATATAAACCCATTGAAAATTACCCCAGCGTCCTTCCTTGTTATTTATTATGATATTTGTATTTTCACCGGTGAAAGCATTCTTGTCCTGTTGCATAGCGTGATTCCATCAACTCGATCTAGGGCTTAAGTACGGGCGAAATTTCGGTCTTCACTGCTCTTTGATCAAAGAACACAACGTGGGCAGGGCAGATGAGGAACCAAAGCGGTCGCTAGATAAACATCAGTTGACCGGCGGCAGTGCTGACCAGTGTAGGAACAACCCAGGATCGAGCCGGGCCGGCCGAGTTCTCTTTTCAACACAACCAAAGAGATAAGAACACAAAATGCAAGTGGTTACTGGGAGTGAACGAAGATGAAAAAAGCCATTAGAAGAAGCCGGAAATCATGAAGCATTTCACTACGCCAGAAATTTGGAAACGGTATGCTGTACAGCATTTCATTCATGCCGGAACCTTTCAGAGTGTTTGGGTGTCTGAGTACAGTGCAGAGTATTTGAAAAGAGCTGAATGAATCTAATGGTGATTACGAAGGTATTTGGAGTGGTCACTAGTGATGGCGACAGTCATGCCTCCATTCATCTTCCCACAGAGCCTCAGACTCGGCACGGCGGCTTACATCAAGTGCCTTCAAGAGGGTCAAGAAGGTGGCTGGAAGATCCTATGTCTATCAACACGACACTACACCATACTACAGAAGTAGGAGAACCCAGTCATGGCTGTCAGACAATGTCTGCGACCGTATCATCCCTTACATATTGCCACCTAACACCATAGTCTGCAACTCTCCTGATTATTATGTGTGTGTGTGTGGAGGGTGCAGTTGAGTGAGATACCAACAAAACTACTTGTATCACCAAAGATGAACTGAAGCCAAGTATTATAGCAGCATTCACTAAATTAAACAAGGAGACCGTCCAGACGAGTCACAGGAGGTTCCGAAGTTGTCTGGAGGCCTTGCTTAAAGCCAATGGCGATTTTATTTAATAAATGTACTTTTTCGTATTTCAAGATAATCTTATAGTAATTTTGGAAAATATATCTGTTAAAATGAGATGTCAGTGTTCTTTTCGTTTTTTGCGTAATTGCGAAGAAAATTTATCCATTGTACCCTGTATATTCATTTAATAAATATTGATAAGACTATTTTATTGTGATTTATATAAAGATAGCTTAACTTTGTGATGATAAGTGAGAAATTACCGCAGATTAATGCAATTGTATCACCAATTACTAAACAAGCTAGTAGAAGAAAGCAACAAAAAAGTATGAAATTTTAGATTGAACCATGAGTAATTTCGGTTTTTAAAAGCCAATTATAATGGCGATGTATCGTCCTAACAACTATATATACATGGTCGTTAAGAATAAATTTGAAGCACACTTGCCTTAATTTTTGTACGATAGTCGCAGCGTACACAGTGGATTAAAAGATAAGTTCCTAAACGCAGAATCTGTCTATATTTCTGAGATGAGGTATTATGTACATTATTTACATTATTCGGACTATTGTTTTCATCTTTGTCGCCGTTGTACGGTTCGGCCTTCTTCAGGTGGTTGGAATGTCGAAATGAACCCTTTATTTCGCTCACTGGGGTAGACTGTTCTAGTTCCACGTGCCATGTTTGATGGATGTCAGTTATCAGTTATCTCCTGTTAATTTCCCTCTGAAAGTTTTCCACTGCCTTAACCGGGTATTGAACTCACACTCTTTTGGTCCTTTTACAGGATCTCACCAACGCCTTTATCCCCTGTGTCCTTGAGGACATCTGCGAAAGAATTTCTGGTTATTATAAACCTAATGTCTTCAGCAACCATTTTTACCAGTGCTCATATTGGAATTTTGCTGTTATCATCCATGTTTTTACCAGAACTCATATTGCAACTTTGTTGTTATCTTTGCTTTTCTCTGGCACGAAACGTTGTGATAGATATGGCGACAAAGATGAGGACAATAGTCCGAATAATGTAAATAATGTTCCTAAACGCAGTTTGAGTTCAGGCAAAGTAAGAATGCTATGTAGGCATTTTAAAAAAAATATATGTAGTGTTTAAGGTCAAGGAGTCAGATTTGATCTCCAAGTAGAAAACTGGTTGGCAAAGTTTCGTACTAGAAAATTGCCGTTGAGCGATGAGCCTATACTAGGGAGTGATGTTCTAAATTCATCGGTGGAAAATATGTAGGGTTTACGGTGTAGGAGTCATAATTGATCTCCAAGTAAGTCATTAGATTGCAATGTTTCGTTCTAGAGCCATGAGCCCAGACTTAGAAAAATAGGAGAAGTGTTTTGGTTCCACACGCATTTAGAGTAAAGCTGTCGTGTATCCATATCAACAAATTTTCTTTCATAACAGAAGTATGACCTATTCATTAAATACAGGGTTTCCCCCAAAAATACACACACCCTTTGAATTTTTTCCTTTTTATTTCAGATCCGATGCATTTAATTTCATTTAATATTTATTTTAAATCTTTGTAATTCATCAAACATCAATATTTTTTAAATTTTTTACCATTAATCGTGTTCGCAAGTCAATAAACATTTCATTTATTGTCATTTAAAGAGTGAGTATATTTTGGGACACCCTGTAAATTATATAATGAGGAAGGTTTTGCAGATTGATTGGAAAGATCAGTTGATTGACAAATATAAATCTCCACAACTTACCCCAAACAATGGCAGAAAAATAATGTGCGTTTCGTTTACCGTTCTAAAAACCAATGAAACATTAAATGAATACCCAGAAGTTGTAACTTGTCTATAAATGTTTTGTTGGATAAACTACCTGTACTCGTCAATAGGAAAACATTACTGTCCATGAAAACGCAAAGGTTGTATATAACAAGAACAGCATAGGAAACAGTGCTGGAACTAGGTCGGTCTGTTTGTCTCAAATTCGCCATATTTAGGTATTCTTACACGAGTCGATTATTACACTTTTCGACCTGAAAAAAAATGACTTTCTAGGCTAAGCTATCTTTTATGAAGAGCAAATTGGATAGTTCTTTGGAAACCTTTTCATATTAAAACCTGCATAATTTTACCTAAAATCCTTCGGAGAGCGGTCTAATAAGAGGTAACATGAAATTGGAAATAATGGGGAAAACAGGATTGAATAAAATGTAATTGCATCTTATTTTTAATCATAAATTTGATAAATAAAACGTAACTTACTTATGACTCCACCTAATATTAACTAAATGCCCAGTCGTCAGCCAAATAGACAACTCCAAAAGGTTGGGAACGTCAGTATTAATCAGACAATGATGTTTAATTATACCGCTAGTGAATTAAAGACGAGGGGAAGTGTGACACAAATCTAAAGGCGGATAGGAATAGCTTGAAAATGCCGTTAGTAACAAAGGAAAGGGCGTATGTTTTTTAGTAATATCAGAACAGCTGTATGGAATCGAACTTTCGCAGATGAAAAAGAGTCTTGAAGTAACAACGCTGGGAATATTATGCACAGAATCTGCGATATCATTTTAAAGAGAATCGGAAAGGACACAGTGTTTCCATTCAGGAAGAGGCAGATGCATTTTTTGCTAAACATCATAAGAAAGAAAGCTTTGAGAGTTTAATTCACATAAGATAATTAAGGAAAGATTAGCGCGGGAAAAAGTGATTAACCTACTAACAATTAATTTTTGAGTTTAAGAAAGAAATTCGGATTACTAATACACAAAAAAGAAAATGTCTCATATCGAGAATATTTAACATCGAAAAATATAAGAAAAACACTAATTATTTTTAATAATATTTCGAAATCTCCACGCTGATGAAGGTCGCGAGACCGGAAACGCGTATAGCAAAATTATGGAAAATAAAGCATAATACTTTAAAAAATCCACACTGCAACAAAAAAACGTTTGCGGTTACTCTCTTTTTTTAATATATATATATATATATATATATATATATATATATATATATATATATATATATATATATATCCTCTGTATCATGCGACATAGCTGAAATATTGTTTCACAATATAATTGCTATCTATCATTATATCTATCATTCTCTCTCTGTTTATATATATATATATATATATATATATATATATATATATATATATATATCATCATCAAACGTTATTATACAGTGGACTATGATAGGTTTTAGCCACCCTTGATTACAGCAATTTTGGCTTGTTTAATAACGTCTTTTTTCTTCAGACATTACTGTGTTAGTATCAAACTTCTTTCAAGAAGATGGAGTGCTATGTTATACGAGCAAAGTAGCAAAGACCTGGAAGAATCGTAAGCTATCAAGTCACTGCCATGGGTAGCCCAAAATTCTGACATGAATCCAATAGAGCACGTTTGGAAGTACCTTGAGCGAACTAAACTCACATCAGTGGCAAGCCTTAAAGAAACATTGCTAAAGGAGTGGCAAAATATGGCTCAGGCAATTGTTGATAACTTGATCAAATCCATGAAAAATCGAATAGAAACACTGAAACCAGAAAATGGAGGACCTACTCCATACTAGTTCCAAATACTGTTCGTTTATGTTGAATAGGGATTACGTAATTAAATTTTGAAATTGGATGTAGTTTATTTCTCCTGGCTAAAAGTTTTCTTAGGCCACTGTAATAGATACTCGTTAATGAAATAGTTGTCTATAGTTGTTTATTTTTTAAAACAGCGTCCACCAGCCTACTCATTCAAGCAATATTAATAAAGAAAATGTGATCTCCGACAGAGATCGAAGCTACACCCACCTTTGTAGGAGAAACGGATACACAATCCGGCCCGTTTTACCGAGAGAGCGTCAGAATTCAACAGGGCTCTATTTGCTTTTTTAAGGAGAGTATTAAAAATGTCAGATTAAAAGCAAATCCATTAATTCTTATATCCGTATATATTTCAATTTTTCGATTTTCCTTACTTTCAGTGTCTATCTGTCTCTCTGTTTGTCTCTCTCTCTCCCTCTCTCTCTCTCTCTCTCTCTCTCTATCTATCTATCTATCTATCTATCGTACTTGGGAAAATAAAAATCATTTGAAAGAAAATTTTGTTAATTTTTTTAATCAATTTTCTACAGCTTCCAAGAAATTGATTCGTGGATTAGATAGGATTAAAACAAAAATAAACAGACATATTATGCCTGTTTGCATGAAAATATGCTGCCTAAACACACACACACACACACACACACACACACACACACACACACACATATATATATATATATTGTTGTTGAAAAGTTTCGAAGGCCAGATTGATCTACACGTGCGTACACACACATAAGCACATAATGGAAGAGACGACAGCCAGAAGGGAGTAACCAGTTGCCGCTGTCTAAGTCTTTGCCTACTAACTCACAAGCATATTACTCGAACCGTCTTAAAGTATGTTCACACGTCTCAGATAGAACCACGAACACTGAATTACTTTATAAAACAAACGTTACTACAAGGAAAATTTTTTTTATTGCTATTGTATATTTCTGAAAAAGAATATGTAAATGTTATTTTCATTGCCGTTTTGCTTCTACTTTTCCTTCAGAGAATAATCTCCTTTATGTTTCATTAAAAAAAAAAATTGTTGTTGTTAAATGTTTGGGGTCCCGACACTCAGCAACAAAAAGCTGGGCAGACGGATCCCAATATCAATTACCAGGTCATCGAAGTCATCTCTCAGGATCATCAGTGTTCAAGTGAAACTTTACACCATTCTACCGAACCAAAATAAAATATTGTATAGTCTGTCTCGAACACACTTCATGGATATTTAACTAAGAGAACTATTACTCTTTAACATATTTATGCGCCAGAACCATATTCGATAAGCTGGTTTTGCTTTCTGTCTTGTAAACTTCTGACATTTTTAAATGTTTTTCCTGCCTCGAATAATTGTAAATTTCAGCAGGTGGTCATCCTTACATGATGAGGCTTCCAGAGTATTATTTTTTGTTTTCGTAACATTAACTTATTTTTTTATAGCGTTGACCGATTCTCTTAATAGTTGATAACGAAACATATTTTCTCTGTCTTTAAGGTTGTGCAAAGAATAACTCCAGCTGGCTTGACGGAGACTCGCTATGCATATCCTGACAACAACATCTGCATTGTATTTTCATTTCTCTTGCATACAGTAGATTGCTATATTTATTTTCACTGAGAGAAATTAAATCATGGAAAATATGGTACAACCCGAGAAATATTCGGGGAATGGTATAGGACTTCATTATTCTATCATTAACTTTGTTGGGTTAAGTTTCCGTTCGCTAATTAGTAAACGTTGCGCTTGGTCGGTCATGTGATCTTAAACGACCAGTGTGAAGGACATGCTGCATAGGGACAGTTTTGACGCCATGAAGACGAGATGTTATGCGTACGTTTGTAAAAAAAAGGTCATCATTTGTAACATGTGCGTTGGGTTTGTGAACTTGAACAGATTTTTATAATATTTGTTAGCTTTTTTAAGAGTCTGATAAAAGTAATGTAACAAGTTAAGACATTTTGTTAGCATCTTTTGCAAGTATAAAATAAAACCTTCTTTAACTTCTTCATTTCTTCTTTTTTAATGTTTGGGTCACTGGTAATAAAATAATCCCATCCAATCTCCCCTCTTGCTTGTAACCATCCACTATAAGAAAATATAAGTTAAACCGCTAAAGCCTAATTAGTCAAATAAATTAGGCACATCATCAACATGGTGTAATGGTTAGTAAGATCGTCTCGCCATATAAATTACTACTGAATATTGAATTTAATTCTTACTAATTGCTCCATATTTTCGGCCCTGTATCACACACAAGCTGCACTGAGAAATTCATTTGAGCAATTCGACGTGTTGTAATGGTTAGCAAACTTGTCTTGCAAGATCAATTACGACTGAGTAGAGAGTTTGATACTCACTGTGTGCTACACACTTTCGGTCGTATTTCATATCTTAGCTACGTTTAGAAATAAATCTGGCAACCCTGCCCCAAATAGCATAGTTTAGGTTTGTTTTATCTTTGGTTTCTTCCATCAAGTTGACTTAGCTAGGGGATTTATGCTTATTGGACATTTATATCAGACCCCAATTTATTTGGTTTAATTCTCCCACCTCTCCCTCGCTAGGTGATGGTGATATCAGTTCTCTGGTGAATGCGAGAGGCTTTTTGTTTGACGAGTGTTCATTTCGTGTTTGTTTTTGTATCTGAATGATAGATGCTGGAGTTAGTGACTGGTCGAATGATTATCTTTAAATAACCTCTAGGCTCGCATTAATTTTTTTCAGTTTCTGCCAGAATTAAATATTGTTGGCAGTTACTATTAGCAATATTTTATTTAGCATATTACATATAAAATTGTAATCATTGCAAATATTCATTGGCGTTTCATTTTAAAAAGTTATTATTTTGACTCCCCCACCCCACAGACAATTTGTACATATGGGATCTACTTAGGACTACATAGAGACTCGGCGGCGTTATGGTGACTATAGAAACAATGGGAAGTAAGAATGCGTTGATTTGGTGTAAAGAATACTGTGGTACGTTTGCGCCAGTAAGTGTGGCAAAGCTAATTATAGGACAGAGCATCATCACCTATCTCATCCCACTTTTTACCTTGTTCCACATTTTTGTATTTCACAGAATAATTATCCCTAATTCAATAATGCTTCATAAACATCTGTTTCGAGTTATTGCTATATTACAATCATCTTTACTAAGCAAAACATTGTCTTTTGTATTCCTTTCAACATAACATCGCAAATATATTAGTCACCTATACTCAGTCAGTTAATTATATTTGGTTTGGTTTGGTTTGTTTAACGGCATATCAACCTCAATGGGTTATTTAATGCCGACAAAATTGTCATTGCTGGTAATATGTTTTTCTTCAAAAATCTATTTCTGGGAATATTATTCCTTGAAGAAATCTATAGCTGGTCATATTTTTTCAAAAAATGTATAACTGTTTTGTATTGCTGGTATTTTTTTTAAAGTATTACTTATAATTTTTCCTTCAAAAAATATTGCTGGTAATATTTTTTTTATTATTATTACAAAATATTTATGGTATTAAAACCTATTTTTACACAAGTTTGGGTGTTAACTATTTTCCCATAGCTGGGACCGTATCAGGTGCTACCAACCCGGGTCAGGGTGGACCTGGGAACAACAGCAATTAAGATGCGGTTCCACGCTCCTCAAAACCTACTGACCAGAGGCCTTGCTGTTAGACGTAGTTTATCATCTTACCCAGGACACCTGATGAAGTTTATCGTCTTACCCAGAATGCCTTTAGTTTGGGAGTCACCAATTTTCTCATGTTGCCTACAGGAGTTACATCCTCATTCCTATCTCCATCTTCCCTGTCCTCTTCATTATCAGGTTGGACGTAATTTATCGTCTTACCCAGGACACGGATGTACTTTATCGTCTTACCCAAGACGCCAGTCAATTATGTGCCATGTGTCATACATGCTTAGGCGATCATGTATCTTTCGATACATGACTGACGTGGCAGATTTTTTTCCGGCAGTAGATTGCCATTTCTTTCCGCGGTAGACCAGTTGCCATCCAATGATATAGAACAGAGTTTGTCCTGCTATTTACCCACATCTGGAGGGGGGAAGAAGAGGATTCATAATTTTTGCAAGGGTATTAGTACGTAATATGTATGTAATGGATTCGACTAGAATTCGAACTCGGCTAGAATTCCAGTCGGATTCATTACATTTACTTACGTGCTAATGCCCTTGGGAAAGATTTGAATCCTCTTCTCCTTCCTGCTCTTGGTAAATAGCAGGACAGATCACCTTTAATAAAAAAAAACATTCTCTTTTGTAATCCATTCAACATAACATCGTATTTATATTACAGCCAACTTTACTAAGTAAAACTTTCTTTTTTTTATACTCCTTTCATCATATCATCGCAATTGCATTATAAATTACTTCACTAACCTTTAGTTCGTTACCACTCAAAATATCATCGCAAATTACACTCAAACTCATTAACCTTAATATTATTTATGTGTTTCTTCCACCGTAACGTCGCCATTATTTTGTATTCCTTTCAACATCAAATTTACACTATTTATATTATTACATTATGTCGCCATGTTTATCACAACGTTTCGGCCGTTGTACGCTCCGGCTTTATTTAGTTGGTTGGAATGTCGAACTGAACTATTTATTTTGCTCACTGTTCTAGTTCTAGTACCATGTCTAATGGATGTCAGTTATTTCCTGTTAATTCTACACCGCCTTAATTGAACTCAAACTGTTTGGAACCTGTCACTGGTTCTAACTAACGCCTTTATCCACTGTACCATGTGTTCTTAAGGACATCTGGGTATGAATTTCAGGGTGTAATAAACCTAATGTCTTCAGAAATACCCAGAAATTCATACACAGATGTCATCAAGGACACATGGCATTTATATTACAAGCACCTATACTAAGCCAAACATTATATTTTTTGTATTCCATTCAACATAATATCGCATTCATATAACAAACACCTGTACTAAACCACGCGTTATTTTCTGTATGCCGTTCCACATAACATCATATTTATATTATAATCACTATACTACGCCAAACATTATTATTTGTGTTCCTTTCAACATGATATCGCATTCATAGTACAAACACCTGTACGAAGCCAAACATTAACTTTTGTAGTCCTTTCAAAATAACATCGCATTTATATAACAATCACCTATACTAAGCCAAACATTATTTTTTGTATTCGTTCAACATGGCATCGCATTTATAGTACAACCACGTATACTAAGCCAAATATTATTTTTGTGTTCCTTACAACATAACATCGCATTCATATTACAAAGACCTGTAGTAAGCCAAACATTATTTTTGTATTCCTTTCAATATGTCACATTCATATTACAAATACCTGTAAGAAGCCAAACACTATATTTTATATTCTTTTCAACATGACATCGCATTAATATTACAACCACCTATACTAAGCCAAACATTATTTTTTGTATTCATTTTAACGTAACATCGCATTTATATTATAATCACCTATACTAAGCAAATATTATTTTAGTGTTTCTTTTCAACATAATATCACATTTATATTACAATCACTATACTAAGCCAAACATTATTTTTGTATTCCTTTTAACATAATGTCGCATTCATATTACAATCACCTGTAGTAAGCCAAACATTATTTTTTCTAATACTTTCAATATTACATCGCATTCATATTACAATAACCTATACTAAGCCAAACATTTCTTTCTTTCTCTCGACATAATGTCGTATTCATATTACAAACAACTGTACTAAGCCAAACATTATTTTTTGTATTCCTATCAACATAACATCGCATTTATATTACAATCACCTATTCTAAGCCAAACATCATTTTTTTGTATGCCTTTCAACCTCTCAGTTTTCTTTTATATTCCTTTCAATACACACACACATATATATATATATGTACAAATATATATATATATATCTATATTTCAACATATCTATATATATCTATATCTATCTATATTTATATATATATATATATTTCAACATATATATATATATATATTTATATATATATTTATACATATATATATTGTACATATATATATATTTATATATATATAGATATATATTTATACATATATATTTATATATATATATATTTATATATATTATATATATATTTACATATATATATATTTATTCTTATATATATTTATATATATATACATTTATATATATATATATTTATATATATATATATATATATATATATATATTTCAATTCTATATATATTTTATATTTTGTATTTTCTCAACATCGTATTTATATTTTAGGTCCCCTACACACATCCAAACTTTCTTATTTTTTTATTCCTCTAAATATATATCATTTATGTTAGTCACAATTAGTAACGGAATCATTGTTTTTTTTTATTCATTTCACCATAAAATTGCATTCATATTAAAGTCACATTTACTAACCGAAACATTATTTTTTGTATTACTTTCAACATAATATCGCATTTTACAGTCACTTATAGTCTCAAAATATTTTTTCCTTGCAACATATCATCGCATTAATATTAGAATCATCTTTACTTAGACAAATTTTATTTTTATTGCATCCAACCTAAGAACACATATTTATTAAAGTCACTTAAACTCACTCAAACATCCTTTGTTGCTTTTCTTTCAACATATTATCGCAATAATATAATAGTCACATTTATTCACCCAAATATTTTCGTATTCCTTTCTATATACATCGCAATTATTCTACAGTCACCTTGACTCACAGAAAAATTCTTTTGTATCCTTTTCGCCATAAGATCGCAGTTTTAGTATAGTCATCTTTAATAATTCCAACATTCTATTTTCAATTTCTTTTACAATAACAACGCAAATATATTAGTCAACTTTACTAACCCAAATATTTTTTGTATTCCATTAAAAATAACATTACATTTATATTATAGACATCTTTATATACCCAATGCTTTATTGTATAACTTCCCACATAACATTGCAATAATATTACAGTTAATTGTATTCACCCAAACGTTATTTTCTCTGTTCCTTTTAACATAACATTGCAATTATATTACAGTTAACTTTGATCTCCATACTTTCTTATTTGTATACTTTCACAATGATTTCGCATATTAGTGCTATCTTTACTCAAACATTTATTTTTGTGTCACTTTCAAAATAACATACCAAGTATATTAGAGTCACATTTACCAACCAATACATTATTTTTCTTTCCCTTGCACAATAATAACCCAGTTATAATACAATCACATTTACTTACCGAATCATATAATTTTGTGTGTTCCTTTCAGCATAACATCGCTGGTATATTACCTCATCTTTACTTACCCAATTATCTTTTTCTCAGTTATTTTTAACATACCATTCCTTTCAGCATAACATTGCAGTGACATTACTGTCATGCTTACTCACCCAAACATTATTTTTGTATCCCTTGTACTACAACATCGCAATTATTATGCATTCACCTTGACTCCCGCATATATTCATTTGTATTCCTTTTAACATAACATCGTAATTAAAGTACAGTCATCTTTACTCACCCAAGCATTCCTTGTTGTAATATTTTCACCATAATATCGCATTTAGTCACGTTTACTCACCCAAAATATCTTTTTTTTATTCCTTTCCACATAACATCGCAATTATATTGCAGTCACCCAAAGATATTTTGTATCCCTTTCATGATAATATAGCAATTATATGACAATATTGATATTACTACCGCCGAAATATAATCCTTCTATGAATAATCTCACGAAACACATATTTACAATTTTAATGCCGACGTCATTAGAAAAAAATGCGTTAGCATTTGTCTTATACGGCTGAATACTAAGATCTTTAATCGGCATGTAGGGAAAAAAAATAGAAAATTTTTTTTAAAAAATAACAAAACAAAACATACGAATTAGTTAATCTTACTTCGTCATTTTTTCTGCCTCTTTTTGACTTTTCCCGACTTTGCCGCCAGGAAATTTTACTCTCCTCTTTTCCACACGTGAGTTTTTTTCTCTTTCTTTTTTTTTTATATTATTCTTCACACAATACGAGACCTAAGTACCACTCACAGTAGTGGTTTATTGTTTTAAAGGTGGATATGGTAGGAAGTGTTGCCCATTATGAGATGAGGATATATAATATATATATAGGCTAGATAAAACTTGATGTCGCTAAGAATATAGTCGTGAGGAAGTTATCTCGTCGCAAGTACGTTCCACATTCCAAAAGTTCTCTGGTCGATTATCGAGAACCTTCTTGCCTGTGCAAGCTTTTCATAGTTGAACAAGTTTCCTACACCATCAGCCTGACAATTTTTCACCGATACGATGAGCGGCAGCTTTGTTGACCACTGATTTCTAAATAGTTGGGAATTGAAGGTGTTCGGATGAATTCTGACTGCAAAGAGAGATATGTTCCTTTTTAATAGCTCCCTCTTCCGGTAGATTGACTGGCAATCACCTTCTTTTATAAGGATATGCACTGCTCTGCCTGCTGGAAGCAAACCGAGACTTTGACTAAATATGGGGGAGGGTCATACTAGATATTTTGAGATGAGCTCAAGCTTTTCGTTCTTTCGTTATTTTATCATTTTTTTTCTTTTTTTTTCTTTTTTGTGAACTCACTTTATTGTGCATTTGAAAGAAAAGCCCTTTAAACTTGCCGACTCCCTTGTTTAACATAAAAAGTAAAAATAATAATAAAGAAACAAGCAAACAAATTTTCTTACATACAGACAGGGCAGTAAACACTGTATAACAGTGCTTACGTCATTGATAAATGCGTACTCTTAAGAAATGGAAAAAAGGACAGCATCGGTAATACACAGCATTTAGCTTGTTTAACAGTGATGTAATGTATATGCATACACCTAGGTTCCCCCTCACAGTAATATGATTGGCTGGTGTCAGTCATAAATACAGACTGATGTGGAGCCTATTGCCTACCACTATGACGAGGACCAGTCCATTACAGTTACCTGCTAGATTGTCCTAATCGGTTACAGTAGTCCAAAACCACTTTGCTACTTCAAACAAATATGTCCCTTTCCCTTAGTTACCAATCTAGAAATATGTTTCAATTCACACAGTCAAACTACGAAGGAGGAATGTCTAACAGAAGAAATGCCATAAAATTATTTATAGAAAAGAGAAAGGGAAGCCATGTCACGGCGGTCGGAAATGACGAGATTCCACGTTATCATCGATTACATTACACACCCGGCCGAATTTACAAATACGTAATATGGATTCTGACAAAAAATTCTATGTCTTTTCACAATGTACCAACTTTTTTAAGAGTAGACCTAGTAATTACTTCAATATAATCACTTCAAAGTGATCAAAGAATTGCTCCTTTAGTGGTTAGCATCAGCCATGCTGACTGAAGTCGAAAAAGGGTCTATATGGCGATTAAATGAAAGAAGTTTTGTTTTGGTGGCGTTCAAATTTACAAGCCGTTCCTTGCCCCATTTAACCAGTACATAATCGATTATCACTGGGCAGTCTGAAATTTTGATGAATTTTTCGAAAATTAAACTAGCTTTCAGAGTAAAGATAATAAAATTCCTGTATATAATATTTCAAACACTGGTATTTTATGTCTAAGTAAATGTATTGCCATTATTCAAAGATAAACAGGTGGTGACAAATATGATTCAAACTTAGATGGTAAATAATTCTGGTATATACGATTACAGCATTTCAAATAATTCCATAGAATGCTGAGAAGGCTGATATTTAATCTTCGCCAGTCATTTCTATTAAATAATTTTGCTTTGTTTTAAGAAAATTCAGTCGGCCTGCTGGTTGCTTAAAGTCTACGAAATTTGAGGCATTAACTGTAGTCTTTTTTATTTCTCTTAAAACGTATGCCTGACCTAAAATTAACAAGTTTGTTTAGGTTAATAGGTCATTTAGTAAAGAACATTCGCTTTATTATATTTCATTATATGGTTTATTATTCCATAATTAAATATATATTTGAGCCTGGCGACTTGGGAATCCATGAAACTTTAAGTTGCACTAAAAATATCTGTATATATGTATTTATAAATATATACTTCACAGCTCTGTGTAACTACTTTGTTTGCACCATAAATTAAATTAAATAAATATTTATTTGCTTATCTGCGTATGTACGCTATTGCACACATATACAGTTGCTAATATCTCGTTATTTAGTTTATATTCTACCACTAAGCCGTTGGTGTATTGCAGGAATGAAGGTGAAATTAAACGTATTTATTTTTAGATAAACACACAGTGACTGAGAGAACTCGATTCGACTTACCGAAGAGTCTTGCATTATTAGCCGTAATAGTCACTGTTTACAAACCCATACTTCCTCCCATGAGTTAAAGATCAGATATAAAAGAAATCTGGATCGGAATCCGACAGGATGATAAGATAAAGAAGAAATAGGAAACGTTTAATTTTTCATTTGTTCATATATTTTTTTTTCTGGACATGAAGTATGTATAAATTATCAGAATATTTTGTATGTCCGAGCGTTTTCGGCTCTTCTTTCAGCCATAATAAAGGATCATGTCATTATTTATATTATTTGGACTATTGTCCTCATCTTTGTCTCCATATTTATTTTAACGCTCCGGCCTTCTTCATGTGTTTGGTATGTCGAACTGAACCCTTTATTTCGCTCACTGGGGTAGACTGTTCCACGTGCCATGTTTAATGGATGTCAGTTATCAGTTGCCTCCTGTTAATTCCCCTCTCTAAGTTCTCCACTCCCTTAACCGGGTATTGAACTCACACTCTTTGGGTCCTGTCACTGGATCCAACTAACGCCTTTATCCACTGTGCCATGTGTCCTTGTCCAGTGGATGTAAAGGTGTTAATCATGATTAACAAATGAAAATCAAATAATTTTAATGATGATTTCTCCTTTATTTTATCATTCTGGGCGATACCGATTGACATTTGATCTGTAATTAATCCCAACACATATATTTTGCAAAGCGTTTTTTGCTATGTCTGATTAACCTGGGCTTTGAGCACTTTCCGGGGTTAGGTAGGTTTTTGCATTTTGGTCTTACTTTCTTTCCTAGTTCGGAATTTTTCTTGTCTCTTGTCTGTTATGTCTTCTGGCATAGTTGCTTTTATTTTTGTATCTCTCTCTCTCTCTCTCTCTCTCTCTCTATATATATATATATATATATATATATATATATATATATATATATATATCAATTGATAATTGGTAGGGATAATTCCAAGGAAAACCTTAATCCAATGAGAGCTCAATGTAAATTACAGAGCAATATAATGATAAATTAAGAAAACACCTTAAAAATAGATATCGGTTATAATTTATTTAATTGATAACATTATATTTATCTAAGAGCGATTTTGTTTTTTCGAAATAGAATTAATCCATTCAAACAGATAAAAAGAGAAAGGGAAGACAGAGAGAGAGAGAGAGAGAGAGAGAGAGAGAGAGAAAGGAAAAAGAAAAAAAGAAAGAGGAAAAGATTAATAATAAAAAAGAAAGAAATAAAAATGAAAAATACAAATATAAAATAAATTATAGAAGAAAGAAAGAAAGAGAGAGTGAGAGAGGAGTAGAGAGAGAGAGAGAGAGAGAGAGAAAGAAAAGAAATAAAAGAAGAAAGGAAAGAAGGAAGGAAAGATGTACACAATGTGAATAAATGAAATTTGATGAATAAAATGAAAGAGAATTGATTTCCCGAAACGTAAGAAGAAAATGTTAAATATTTGGAAACAATGTAAAACCATTCGGCTCTAAAGTAAATTTTATAACTTCTTCGTTTTAATATTTAACTTTAACGATCTAAACAATTATTGGTTGAATTTAGCGTCCCATATTTTAAGTACGTCTGCGTTATGCGCAATTTTCCGGCGATAAGTTAATGTCGTCAAGATGGAAATGTTTAATGCGATGCTCTGTCGGTGTGCCTGACCGGGACACGACTATTAATTTTACAGGAAGCTCGTGACGTCTATTATTACACTCTGTTTACAGCTTTGTCCAGACAAATTTGCAAAATCCCATAATACTAAGTCAGGTTGGAGATCTCGGGCACGTGACCTACGTTCTCGTTCAACGAGAACATTAATAACACAGATCGACTTCATTATAGCCTTGCAATTTGTTAAGATGGACACTCTCGTCCCTATGGTCCGAGGAGGTGGGGCGAGCTGCTGTCCGTTTCCCAAGGTACGTGTCGTGATTCGCCTGCCTTTCTAGCGGGGATTCAGTAAATAAGCAAATAGGACAGCAAGACTCTAACTTGAAAGCCTGAAGACATTACAGTTGGACAGTTAGCGCGTTCGGATTAAGAATGAAGAACAATGTATTTCACTTAAGAAGACAGTATGCCTGGTTATCAGCAAGAGGGGTAGCCAAAGATGCGAACTAGTAATTGAAGACACCAAATTCAAGCAAGAACAAAATCTGAAATATCTGGGAAAAACGTGACATCAAAATCCAGAGAAGCCTTAGAATAGCGAAAGATGTCTTTCAAAATATACTCAAAGTATTTAATAAACAGGAAAATATCGTTAGAAATAAAGAAAGGAATACTAAAATATTATGAAATATCAATCCTACTCGACGAAGTGAACATTAGACAATCTCCTCACAGATGAAGAAGAGACTTGAGGCAGCAGTTTCTTCACTTGCAATTCTCGCTTGTGGAACTCTCTTCCGGCTTCGTGAATTCCACTAAACTTACTTTACTTTTCGTTTCCAGTTTCAGGCCGTTCTTTTAGTGTTCTCTCTCTCTCTTTGATAATGTTTTTTTAATTCTGAGAATCTTTTATATTCAGTAACCACTTGCGTCTCCATGGCATTGCGACATTGCTTGGGGTGAGGGATTTAATAAAAAGAAAAAAAAAGGTAAAGAAAGCTAGAAATCGATGGAGTGAGGTAAAAATGATAAAGAAATAATAAAATAGAAAAGAAAAGAGAGAGAGAGAGAAAGAGAGAGAGAGAAAGTCAGAGGAGGGAAAATAGAATATATATATATAGAGAGAAGGGAAATAAAAAAAAAGGCCCAGGTATAAAAACAAGGATTTTGACATAACCCGACAAGGGTAAAATCTCGGAAAATGTCCCAACTCGACCAAATCCAATAAAGTGTATCAGTCAGTTAAGTGCCATACACGATACACGCGTAGGCGATCATGTCTCTTTCGATTCATGACTGACAAGGCAGAAGATTTTCCCGCAGGTGGTTGTCGTTTCTTTCCGCGGTAGAATGGTTGCCAGCCAAGATTATAGAATAGAACCCCTAGCTGGGACGAGAAGAGATGGATCCATATTTTCCCCAAGGGTATTTGGGCGTATGAAACAGACTGGAATTCGAACTCGCCTCATCGATTTCTCATACCAAGTTGTTATCCATTACACCATAACGTAGACCCTTAATCAGTATAAAAGGATAAAATAAAAAAAAATAAAATAAAAGTAAAAAATAAAATAAAATGATTAATAAATAAATAATTACAAAGTGTTCTTAGACTTTGAAAGATACTGTAACTAACAAAACCTGACAAAAATATTTACTCTCACGTATCGCCTGGTTCACACTCCTCCTATGTCTTTTGAACAGGAGTAGAGTTTATCCTTCGTTTGTTGTCTAACATTGGGTTTCTGGTTCCTTCCAAGGTCTACTTCAACTCTATACATCTAACGTCTCAGCCTGAACTCTGAAATTTGCTAATTATTTATTTAGTTTTTCTTTCTCCTCAATAGGAGTAGACAGATTCGACCATTGCCCGGTTCGCACTCTTCTCCGGTCATTTGAATAGAAATAGATGTCTATCCCTTGATTCCTGTTCAGAGTTTTCGGTTCATTCTAAAGTTTTTCATTCTCTTTCTCCCCAAATTGTGGCATTATCACATTTTTCTGAGAGAACTGATTTAAAACAGTCTTCAGTAGAAAGGAAGAACACACTCATCGCATCCATTACATTGGTTTTCAGTGTTCGAAAGAGACAGACTAAAATCCTATTATTGCAGGCACAAAATCCTTGAATCATTCCTAGATTTTCACAGATAATGGTTATTAAATACAGAGTGGGATAAAAGAACACTTAGAAATCAACTAATTAAAAGTTAATTAATTAATAAAACATTAGTTTTTATAAGCAGTTCGGTCAATATTACAAAGTCTGCATTTTTTCTTCCTATTTCAATCTGAGTGATGTATTTTGAAAATAATACAACTGTCAATCAAAGTCTGTTCATATCGCTTTATCGATCCGGGTCGCTGTCGATTGGTTTAGTTCACTGAAACTGTTTCTGAAGCTTTGCCATTCTACATATTTATCAGTTTACATATCGATCTATATTTTTTAGTCGCATTATGTATTTTCGAACATCACCAGAAATCTCAGTAGATAGATATTAAGTGTTTGGTTACTGGCCCTTCATATCTACCTATCTCAGTCTGATGATATCTATCTATCTATCTATCTATCTATCTATCTATCTCAGTCTGATGATATCTATCTATCTATCTATCTATCTATCTCAGTCTGATGATATCTATCTATCTATCTATCTATCTATCTATCTATCTATCTATCTATCTATCTATCTAAGTCTAGTGATATTTATATATCTCAGTCTAAGGATATCTATCTATCTATCTATCTATCTATCTATCTATCTATCTATCTAAGTCTAGTGATATTTATATATCTCAGTCTAAGGATATCTATCTATCTATCTATCTATCTATCTATCTATCTATCTATCTATCTATCTATCTATCTATCTCAGTCTAGTGATATTTATCTATCTATCGATCTCGGTCTGATGATATCTATCTATCTATCTATCTATCTATCTATCTATCTATCTATCTATCTATCTATCTCAGTCTAATGATATCTATCTATCTATCTATCTACCTATCTCAGTCTAATGATATCTATCTATCTATCTATCTATCTATCTACCTATCTATCGATCTCGGTCTGATGATATCTATCTATCTATCTATCTATCGATCTCGGTCTGATGATATCTATCTATCTATCTATCGATCTCGGTCTGATGATATCTATCTATCTATCTATCGATCTCGGTCTGATGATATCTATCTATCTATCTATCTATCTATCTATCTATCTATTTAAATAAATAAATACATAGATAAATAAACTAATGCTTCAAGTTTAAATAACATTTTTTCTCAAAGCTTTTTCATAGGTTTCGGTTTAAAAAAACAACAAAGGTCATGATATATCCTTTTCATTTTATCACGAAAGACGCTTGAAGATAACCATTTTCAAACATTTCATCTTTTTTTTCTCTGCTGTCACATAAATATTTAAGTTGTTCATTTTGAAAATTCTTAAGTAGGTCTTTTGTCAGTCCTGGTCGTTCTGTAAATCATCTCTACTTTTGGTATGTTAAAACTAAAAAAACAAAACAAAACCAGACGGGTTGCGCATTTTGCTTACCATTGACGTATCGCGTGCACTTTCTTAATTAAGCAAGCAACATTAATTCATATTGTTTAGAGGATGGTAGTTTTCAATAACTAAACTCATTCCCTTCAAGTTTATTTAATCTGTACACATTTGGAAAATGAGATAGAGAGACAAAGGCGGGAATAAAAGAGAAAGGAGCAGAAAGGAGGAATGTGAAAGAGAGAAGGAGGAAGGGAAAAACAAAAAGAGTAGAAAAGAAAAATGTGTATAAAAGAGAAAGAAACGACGAGACGGAAAAGAAAGTGAGAGAAAAAATGCGCCATGCATGAGAAAGAATAGATTAAGAAATAAAAAATAAAAATGAGCTGAAGAGAG
>CAHIKZ030001335.1:6707500-6767500 GCA_903632075.3 Acanthosepion pharaonis
CTCATCAATGCTTTGAAGTCGCACAGAAGATGGTATACGCAGAAAAGATTAGAGCAAATGGTACTAAAGATGTATCAACACGGACCGTTGGCAATCATTTACTTGCGGTATATCTACGGCCAAACTTCCGCTTCCGTTACAACAGCATCGCGTTGTTTGGGAAATGGTGACGTGGCAGATCGAATGGTGTTTTTAGAATTGAATGATGGCGTTTGGTTCTATTTACGTGCAAGTAAATGTGATTTGTACAAAACCAAAATACAAAACTCTTGTCATAATGATGTGGTGTACCATAAATTAAAACACTTTGTTTTTTTTTTGTTTTTGTGAAGGGACCGTTGAACAGTGTTATATACATCCAGGATATTTGTCTATATTTCTGAGATGAGGTATTATGTATACTATTTACATTATTCGGACTATTGTCCTCATCTTTGGCGCCATATTTATCACAACATTTCGGTCGTTGTACGCTCCGGTCTTCTTCCGGTGTTGGAAAGTTGAACTGAACCCTTTATTTCGGTCACCGTGGTAATTAACATGAGTAACGGATAACTGACATCCATTAGCCATGCCACGTTGGGCTAGAACAGTCTACCCTCCCAAGCAAGGTAATAACGACACAATGGCTTAGTGAGTGTTAGAGAAAAACTATTATTAAGGATAGTGAACAATAAAATAATTAATTGAATTTAAAGTTTTAAATATCAAGTTTCGACTGAAAAGAAAGAATCCGGAAGAGTGTTCCACAATTGAGAAGTGCGATAGAAGAAACTGTTAGCAAAGGACATACGGTTACATCTAGCCATTTCAACTGTTAAAATATGGGACTTCGCCGTCAATCTAGTACTGTGTTTAAATTTATAAAGTCTAGGTACTATAGCGGAAAGTTCATCAGAATAATTACCATGAAGGTGTTTATAGAAAAGACACAGGGAAGATACATTATGGCAGTGGGAAGGGCCAATATATTTTCAGATTATTGTTTGAATTTTATCAAGCATCTTTAAATATATAGCAGGAACACTAGGTCAGAGGGGCCAGCAATTTTCAAAACACGGACCAATAAGATAGATTCGGGTGAGAAAAATTGTCTAACTCGACATAGTGAACCACCATTCTTAGCTGCAGACTTAGCAACTGATTCAATATGCTTTGTCTACTTAATGTCAGCTGAAAACTTTAGCTTTTTCGTTTCTGTGTTGTTAAAATGAACAAGACACACCGTGTCCCGTTTAAAAACAGAATGTCAAACAAGAAAATCCTTAATGATTCCATGTTGTCGTCGTTAAAGCGTTAGTTTTCTAACCATGAAACCCAGATTCGGATCTAACCATAGTCGATTCGAATTCCTGATGTTATCAGCCTGAGAAGATGATCTCAGTGGGGCAGCATCTTTGGAAAATATGTGGAAAAACATACCGACCGGTTAATCCAAGCTTTTGATTGAAATTGACAAAATGGAAGCCGTCGATTGTTCTGCTATTACGAAGTCGCAAGTCAACGTGACTGAGGTTTTTAGCGTGTTGGCCAAGTTAAAAAAAAATGATCACGTCAGATCAACGTTCTCTCCCACAAACTGTGCGCAAGGTACGCTCGGCTTAGTTGTAGTATACACAAGAGATGGTGGGCTGATCAGAGGTGTATAATAGGGATTTGATAATCCCCCTGGCAGAGGCGTGTGTTCGGAATCGAGTCATCGCCTGCTATAGCATATTCTTTATTTTAATTATCTGTTTGGATTGAGATTACATTTCTGTATCATGAATAATAACTGGCAAAAGAATTATTATTCATTATAAACTCTTAAAAATATCATTATTATTCTATTAATGACATCTGCACCAGTTGATTCTCCACCACTTCCTTTTTCCATGAATTGCCATGACTTCTTTAATGTAGTAGTTTCCTGCTGTTATTTCCACGGTTTTAAACTCAGAAATAGTCCTTCTCTTTGACTGAATACCAGACAAGGATATCGATCGCAATCTACGCTGTTATATAACCAGAACTAGTATAACTAAATATATATTGTTGGTAACATTTGGTACCAGTAGATTTAATGATTTATTTACAATTGAATAACGACATTAGTTATTTTAGTTTATAATCGATCACCAGCACGTGAGTCAGATGGTCTTGTTGTTTATTCTGACCGAATTCTTTGTTCTCAAAATACCGCGATTCAATAACATGTCTACAAGTGAAAAGAGTCAATAAATGAATGATGCATACAAAGCCAACACGAAAAAAAGAAGCTCGTTGCTGAAATGGTTAACTAAAATTGTAACAAAAAGACTCCTTGCTTTTTTTTATTTATTATATAAAAAAAAGGTATATAAATGTTATGGTCCGGTTCCTTGTACCACGGTGATAGTCCAAGGTAGAACCAATAAAGAAGAACTTGAACACAGGTATGGAATAACACAGATATATTACAAACAGGAATATATACAGAGAAGTAGAAGTGTTAGTATAAAAAATCAAGTTTAGTAGAGAGAACAATGTAGTCTCGACCAGTATGACTATTCCAATGTCTTGCAGTAATCGTCTGAGCGCGATTCTGTTTCGGACTGCCTTTGACTCGACTCTTAACTCGACTTGAACTACTGTCTGGAACTACTGACTCACGATATTAAGTCTCCCCCCACCACTAGGGCAACATGTGACACAAGGTCGGTTGTTTATTGTGGGTCTCCTGAGCCCGTGGGCTCGGCCCAAAATATGCCCGTTTGAACCCGTATAAACGGGTTCAGGGCCGGTTTTACCTCCCCGAAAGAGACTCCGCCCTTCGGCGTAGCCTCCTTCGGGTTCCTCTGCGTCCGAAGACAGAGAGTTGAACCGATCAGTCTGTTCAAATGTGAACGGCTGACTCACGATATTGAGTCACCCCCCCACGAGGGTGTCATGTGGCACAAGGCCTTTTTAACGTGGGAATTCCCGAGCCATTAGGCTCGGCCAAAAAATAGCCCATTTGAACCCGTATAAACGGGTTCAGGGCCGGTTTTACCTCCCCGAAGGAGACTCCGCCCATCGGCGTAGCCTCCTTCGGGTTCCTCTCCGTCCGGAGACAGAGAGTTAAACCGAGCAGTCTGTTCAAAAATGAACGACTGACTCACGATATTGAGTCTCCCCCCCACTGGGGCAACATGTGACACAAGGTCGGTTTTTTATTGTGGGATTCCCGAGCCCGTGGGCTCGGCCCAAAAATATGCCCGTTTGAACCCGCATAAACGGGTTCAGGGCTGAGTTTACCTCCCCGAAGGAGACTTCGCCCTTCGGCGTAGCCTCCTTCAGGTTCCCTCCGTCCGGAGACAGAGTTGAACCGATCAGTCTGTTCAAAAGTGAACGACTGACTCACGATATTGAGTCACCCCACGAGGGTGTCATGTGGCACAAGGCCTTTTTATCGTAGGGAATTCCCGAGCCATTAGGCTCGGCCAAAAAATAGCCCATTTGAACCCGTATAAACGGGTTCAGGGGCCGAATTTACCTCCCCGAAGGAGACTCCGCCCATCGGCGTAGCCTCCTTCGGGTTCCTCTCCGTCCGGAGACAGAGAGTTAAACCGAGCAGTCTGTTCAAAAGTGAACGACTGACTCACGATATTGAGTCACCCCCACGAGGGTGTCATGTGGCACAAAGGCCTTTTTAACGTGGGGAATTCCCGAGCCATTAGGCTCGGCCAAAAATAGCCCATTTGAACCCGTATAAACGGGTTCAGGGCCCGATTTTACCTCCCCGAAGGAGACTTCGCCCTTCGGCGTAGCCTCCTTCGGGTTCCTCAAATCCGGAGACAGAGAGTTGAACCGATCAGTCTGTTCAAAGTGAACGACTGACTCACGATATTGAGTCACCCCCACGAGGGTGTCATGTGGCACAAAGGCTTTTTTATCGTGGAATTCCCGAGCCATTAGGCTCGGCAAAAAATAGTTTCCATTTGAACCCGTATAAACGGGTTCAGGGGCCAGATTTACCTCCCGAAGGAGACTCCGCCCATCGGCGTAGCCTCCTTCGGGTTCCTCTCCAATCCGGAGACAGAGAGTTAAACCGAGCAGTCTGTTCAAAAGTGAACGACTGACTCACGATATTGAGTCACCCCCCCCACGAGGGTGTCATGTGGCACAAGGCCTTTTTAACGTGGAATTCCGAGCCATTAGGCTCGGCCAAAAAATACCCATTTGAACCCGTATAAACGGGTTCAGGGCCAGTTTACCTCCCGAAGGAGACTCCGCCCATCGGCGTAGCCTCCTTCAGGTTCTCTTTCCGTCCGGAGACAGAGAGTTAAACCGAGCAGTCTGTTCAAAAGTGAACGACTGACTCACGATATTGAGTCACCCCCACGAGGGTGTCATGTGGCACAAGGCCTTTTTAACGTGGAATTCCGCGAGCCATTAGGCTCGGCCAAAAAATAGCCCATTTGAACCCGTATAAACGGGGTTCAGGGCCGATTTTTACCTCCCGAAGAGGAGACTCCGCCCATCGGCGTAGCCTCCTTCGGGTTCCTTCCGTCCGGAGACAGAGAGTTAAACCGAGCAGTCTGTTCAAAAGTGAACGACTGACTCACGATATTGAGTCACCCCCACGAGGGTGTCATGTGGCACAAGGCCTTTTTAACGTGGGAATTCCTGAGCCATTAGGCTCGGCCAAAAATAATAGCCCATTTGAACCCGTATAAACGGGTTCAGGGGTGATTTACCTCCCGAAGGAGACTCCGCCCATCGGCGGAGCCTCCTTCGGGTTCCTCTCCGTCCGGAGACAGAGAGTTAAACCGAGCAGTCTGTTCAAAAGTGAACGACTGACTCACGATATTGAGTCACCCCCACGAGGGTGTCATGGCACAAGGCCTTTTTAACGTGGGAATTCCCGAGCCATTAGGCTCGGCAAAAAAATAGCCCATTTGAACCCGTATAAACGGGTTCAGGGCCGATTTACCTCCCGAAGGAGACTCCGCCCATCGGCGTAGCCTCCTTCGGGTTCCTCTCCGTCCGGAGACAGAGAGTTAAACCGAGCAGTCTGTTCAAAAGTGAACGACTGACTCACGATATTGAGTCACCCCCCACGAGGGTGTCATGTGGCACAAAGGCCTTTTTAACGTGGGAATTCCCGAGCCATTAGGCTCGGCAAAAAATAGCCCATTTGAACCCGTATAAACGGGTTCAGGGCCATTTTACCTCCCTGAAGGAGACTTCGCCCTTCGGCGTAGCCTCCTTCGGGTTCCTCTCCGTCCGGAGACAGAGAGTTGAACCGATCAGTCTGTTCAAAAGTGAACGACTGACTCACGATATTGAGTCACCCCCCCACGAGGGTGTCATGTGGCACAAGGCCTTTTTATCGTGGGAATTCCCGAGCCATTAGGCTCGGCCAAAAAATAACCCATTTGAACCCGTATAAACGGGTTCAGGGCCAATTTACCTCCCCGAAGGAGACTCCGCCCATCGGCGTAGCCTCCTTCGGGTTCCTTCCGTCCGGAGACAGAGAGTTAAACCGAGCAGTCTGTTCAAAAGTGAACGACTGACTCACGATATTGAGTCACCCCCCACGAGGGTGTCATGTGGCACAAGGCCTTTTTAACGTGGGAATTCCCGAGCCATTAGGCTCGGCCGTAATAGCCCATTTGAACCCGTATAAACGGGTTCAGGGCCGGTTTACCTCCCCGAAGGAGACTCCGCCCATCGGCGTAGCCTCCTTCGGGTTCCCTCCGTCCGGAGACAGAGAGTTAAACCGAGCAGTCTGTTCAAAAGTGAACGACTGACTCACGATATTGAGTCACCCCCACGAGGGTGTCATGTGGCACAAGGCCTTTTTAACGTGGGAATTCCGCGAGCCATTAGGCTCGGCCAAAAATAGCCCATTTGAACCCGTATAAACGGGTTCAGGGCCATTTACCTCCCGAAGGAGACTCCGCCCATCGGCGTAGCCTCCTTCGGGTTCCTCTCCGTCCGGAGACAGAGAGTTAAACCGAGCAGTCTGTTCAAAAGTGAACGACTGACTCACGATATTGAGTCTCCCCCCCACTGGGGCAACATGTGACACAAGGTCGGTTTTTTATTGTGGGATTCCCGAGCCCGTGGGCTCGGCCCAAAAATATGCCCGTTTGAACCCGCATCAACGGGTTCAGGGCCGGTTTTACCTCCCCGAAGGAGACTCCGCCCTTCGGCGTAGCCTCCTTCGGGTTCCTCTCCGTCCGGAGACAGAGAGTTAAACCGAGCAGTCTGTTCAAAAATGAACGGCTGACTCACGATATTGAGTCACCCCCCCACGAGGGTGTCATGTGGCACAAGGCCTTTTTAACGTGGGAATTCCCGAGCCATTAGGCTCGGCCAAAAAATAGCCCATTTGAACCCGTATAAACGGGTTCAGGGCTGTTTTACCTCCCTGAAGGAGACTCCGCCCATCGGCGTAGCCTCCTTCGGGTTCCTCCGCCCGTAGGAAGAGAGTTAAACCGAGCAGTCTGTTCAAAAATGAA
The DNA here is from genome assembly GCA_903632075.3 of Acanthosepion pharaonis. Lineage (NCBI taxonomy): Eukaryota > Metazoa > Mollusca > Cephalopoda > Sepiida > Sepiidae > Acanthosepion > Acanthosepion pharaonis. The sequence goes on from CAHIKZ030001335.1 coordinate 6,713,968, forward strand.
CGGCTGACTCACGATATTGAGTCTCCCCCACTGGGGGAAACCATGTGACACAAGGTCGGTTTTTATTGTGGGATTCCCCGAGCCCGTGGGCTCGGCCCAAAATATGCCCGTTTGAACCCGCATCAACGGGTTCAGGGCCGTTTTTACCTCCCGAAGGAGACTCCGCCCTTCGGCGTAGCCTCCTTCGGGTTCCTCTCCGTCCGGAGACAGAGAGTTAAACCGAGCAGTCTGTTCAAAAATGAACGGCTGACTCACGATATTGAGTCACCCCCCCACGAGGGTGTCATGTGGCACAAGGCCTTTTTAACGTGGGAATTCCCGAGCCATTAGGCTCGGCCAAAAAATAGCCCATTTGAACCCGTATAAACGGGTTCAGGGCCGGTTTTACCTCCCCGAAGGAGACTCCGCCCATCGGCGTAGCCTCCTTCGGGTTCCTCCCGCCCGTAGGAAGAGAGTTAAACCGAGCAGTCTGTTCAAAAATGAACGGCTGACTCACGATATTGAGTCTCCCCCCCACTGGGGAACCATGTGACACAAGGTCGGTTTTTTATTGTGGGATTCCCGAGCCCGTGGGCTCGGCAAAAAACATGCCCGTTTGAACCCGCATCAACGGGTTCAGGGCCGCATGGTTCAGGGGCCTCCCCGAAGGAGACTCCGCCCTTCGGCGTAGCCTCCTTCGGGTTCCTCCGTCCGGAGACAGAGAGTTGAACCGATCAGTCTGTTCAAAAGTGAACGGCTGACTCACGATATTGAGTCTCCCCCCCACTGGGGAACCATGTGACACAAGGTCGGTTTTTTATTGTGGGATTCCCGAGCCCGTGGGCTCGGCCCAAAAATATGCCCGTTTGAACCCGCATCAACGGGTTCAGGGCCGGTTTTACCTCCCCGAAGGAGACTCCGCCCTTCGGCGTAGCCTCCTTTGGGTTCCTCTCCGTCCGGAGACAGAGAGTTGAACCGATCAGTCTGTTCAAAAGTGAACGGCTGACTCACGATATTGAGTCTCCCCCCCACTGGGGAACCATGTGACACAAGGTCGGTTTTTTATTGTGGGATTCCCGAGCCCGTGGGCTCGGCCTAAAAATATGCCCGTTTGAACCCGCATCAACGGGTTCAGGGCCGGTTTTACCTCCCCGAAGGAGACTCCGCCCTTCGGCGTAGCCTCCTTCGGGTTCCTCTCCGTCCGGAGACAGAGAGTTGAACCGATCAGTCTGTTCAAAAGTGAACGGCTGACTCACGATATTGAGTCTCCCCACTGGGGGAACCATGTGACACAAGGTCGGTTTTTTATTGTCGGGATTCCCGAGCCCGTGGGCTCGGCCCTAAAAATATGCCCGTTTGAACCCGCATCAACGGGTTCAGGGCCGGTTTTTACCTCCCGAAGGAGACTCCGCCCTTCGGCGTAGCCTCCTTTGGGTTCCTCTCCGTCCGGAGACAGAGAGTTGAACCGATCAGTCTGTTCAAAAGTGAACGGCTGACTCACGATATTGAGTCTCCCCCACTGGGGAACCATGTGACACAAGGTCGGTTTTTATTGTGAGACGGGGATTCCCGAGCCCGTGGGCTCGGCCAAAAAATATGAACCGATCCGTTTGAACCCGCATCAACGGGTTCAGGGCCGGTTTTACCTTCCCGAAGGAGACTCCGCCCTTCGGCGTAGCCTCCTTCGGGTTCCTTCCGTCCGGAGACAGAGAGTTGAACCGATCAGTCTGTTCAAAAGTGAACGGCTGACTCACGATATTGAGTCTCCCCCACTGGGGAACCATGTGACACAAGGTCGGTTTTTTATTGTGGGATTCCCGAGCCCGTGGGCTCGGCCTAAAAATATGCCCATTTGAACCCGCATCAACGGGTTCAGGGCTGATTTTACCTCCCGAAGGAGACTCCGCCCTTCGGCGTAGCCTCCTTCGGGTTCCTCTCCGTCCGGAGACAGAGAGTTGAACCGATCAGTCTGTTCAAAAAGTGAACGGCTGACTCACGATATTGAGTCTCCCCCCACTGGGGAACCATGTGACACAAGGTCGGTTTTTTTATTGTGGGATTCCCTAGCCCGTGGGCTCGGCCTAAAAAATATGCCCGTTTGAACCCGCATCAGCGGGTTCAGGGCCGGTTTACCTCCCCGAAGGAGACTCCGCCCTTCGGCGTAGCCTCCTTCGGGTTCCTCTCCGTCCGGAGACAGAGAGTTGAACCGATCAGTCTGTTCAAAAGTGAACGGCTGACTCACGATATTGAGTCTCCCCCACTGGGGAACCATGTGACACAAGGTCGGTTTTTTATTGTGGGGATTCCCGGAGCCCGTGGGCTCGGCCAAAAAAATATGCCGTTTGAACCCGCATCAACGGGTTCAGGGCCGGTTTTACCTCCCGAAGGAGACTCCGCCCTTCGGCGTAGCCTCCTTCGGGTTTCCTCTCCGTCCGGAGACAGAGAGTTGAACCGATCAGTCTGTTCAAAAGTGAACGGCTGACTCACGATATTGAGTCTCCCCCACTGGGGAACCATGTGACACAAGGTCGGTTTTTATTGTGGGATTCCCGAGCCCGTGGGCTCGGCCCAAAAAATATGCCCGTTTGAACCCGCATCAACGGGTTCAGGGCCGGTTTTACCTCCCTGAAGGAGACTCCGCCCTTCGGCGTAGCCTCCTTCGGGTTCCCTCCGTCCGGAGACAGAGAGTTGAACCGAGCAGTCTGTTCAAAAGTGAACGGCTGACTCACGATATTGAGTCTCCCCCACTGGGGGGAACCATGTGACACAAGGTCGGTTTTTTTTTATTGGGATTCCCGAGCCCGTGGGCTCGGCCAAAAATATGCCCGTTTGAACCCGCATCAACGGGTTCAGGGCCGGTTTTACCTCCCTGAAGGAGACTCCGCCCTTCGGCGTAGCCTCCTTTGGGTTCCTCTCCGTCCGGAGACAGAGAGTTGAACCGATCAGTCATGTTCAAAAGTGAACGGCTGACTCACGATATTGAGTCTCCCCCACGGGGGAACCATGTGACACAAGGTCGGTTTTTATTGTGGGATTCCTGAGCCCGTGGGCTCGGCCAAAAAATATGCCCGTTTGAACCCGCATCAACGGGTTCAGGGCCGTTTTACCTTCCCGAAGGAGACTCCGCCCTTCGGCGTAGCCTCCTTCGGGTTCCTCCGTCCGGAGACAGAGAGTTGAACCGATCAGTCTGTTCAAAAAGTGAACGGCTGACTCACGATATTGAGTCTCCCCCACTGGGGAACCATGTGACACAAGGTCGGTTTTTTATTGGGGATTCCCGAGCCCGTGGGCTCGGCCCAAAAATATGCCCGTTTGAACCCGCATCAACGGGTTCAGGGCCGAGTTTTACCTCCCCGAAGGAGACTCCGCCCTTCGGCGTAGCCTCCTTCGGGTTCCTCCCCGTCCGGAGACAGAGAGTTGAACCGATCAGTCTGTTCAAAAGTGAACGGCTGACTCACGATATTGAGTCTCCCCACTGGGGAACCATGTGACACAAGGTCGGTTTTTATTGTGGGATTCCCGAGCCCGTGGGCTCGGCCCAAAATATGCCCGTTTGAACCCGCATCAACGGGTTCAGGGCCGTTTACCTCCCCGAAGGAGACTCCGCCCATCGGCGTAGCCTCCTTCGGGTTCCTCCGTCCGGAGACAGAGAGTTAAACCGAGCAGTCTGTCAAAAAAAAAATGAACGGCTGACTCACGATATTGAGTCTCCCCCACTGGGGCAACATGTGACACAAGGTCGGTTTTTTATTGTGGGATTCCCGAGCCCGTGGGCTCGGCAAAAAATATGCCCGTTTGAACCCGTATAAACGGGTTCAGGGCCGAATTTACCCCCGAAGGAGAATCCGCCCTTCGGCGTAGCCTCCTTCGGGTTCCTCTCCGTCCGGAGACAGAGAGTTGAACCGATCAGTCTGTTCAAAAATGAACGGCTGACTCACGATATTGAGTCTCCCCCCCACTGGGGAACCATGTGACACAAGGTCGGTTTTTTATTGTGGGATTCCCGAGCCCGTGGGCTCGGCCCAAAAATATGCCCGTTTGAACCCGCATCAACGGGTTCAGGGCCGAATTTTACCTCCCGAAGGAGACTCCGCCCATCGGCGTAGCCTCCTTCGGGTTCCTCTCCGTCCGGAGACAGAGAGTTAAACCGAGCAGTCTGTTCAAAAATGAACGGCTGACTCACGATATTGAGTCTCCCCCCCACTGGGGAACCATGTGACACAAGGTCGGTTTTTTATTGTGGGATTCCCGAGCCCGTGGGCTCGGCCCAAAAATATGCCCATTTGAACCCGTATAAACGGGTTCGGGGCCGGTTTTACCTCCCCGAAGGAGACTCCGCCCTTCGGCGTAGCCTCCTTCGGGTTCCTTCCATCCGGAGACAGAGAGTTAAACCGAGCAGTCTGTTCAAATATGAACGGCTGACTCACGATATTGAGTCTCCCCCACTGGGGAACCATGTGACACAAGGTCGGTTTTTTATTGTGGGATTCCCGAGCCCGTGGGCTCGGCCAAAAATATGCCCGTTTGAACCCGCATCAACGGGTTCAGGGCCGAGTTTACCTCCCGAAGGAGACTCCGCCCTTCGGCGTAGCCTCCTTCGGGTTCCTCTCCATCCGGAGACAGAGAGTTAAACCGAGCAGTCTGTTCAAATATGAACGGCTGACTCACTGTTGCCTACTCTTGAGGCGCAGTTTTTATTAAGTATAGAATAGTCCATTATTATTATTATGGGTAAGATCTCATAACAAGAACAAATTTGATTAACCGTTAATCCTCAAAGTAATACCCATCGGAAGATAGAAACATTTTACAACGTGCCTCCAGCTGCGATAGGCTCTGGTGGTAAAAAGCAGATCTTCCGGACGCAAAGAAATCTGTGAGTGATTGTCGCAATTATGGCTCATTTGCGAAAGATTTTTCACAAAGGTGATTGTACAAGGAATGGAATCTGTTAGCGCAAAGTTCAGGGAGTATGATGGATTTCACAGTGTCTCCAAGCCAAGTCGAGGTATGGTATCCCTGGCCACCCGCGCCACATGAAGTCTGGCATTGTCATACAGAAATGCGATTAACCAATACTGACACCTGCTTTAGTGCCTGTTGCACACGTTCTAAATCCAGCAGGTACACAAGCGCAGTGATTGTTTGTCCTGTTGGTAATAGCTTATAGGGCACTATTTGACGACTAGTCCACCAAATACAGAGCAGGATCTTGCGGGTGTGTAGAGGAGGTCTTGTGTTAGAGGATCCCATGGTGTCAACTAATGTCTGGTACACTTGAGAATGTCATATAGGAGACACTATTCATCACTGGTGAACAATCGTTCAAATATAGGTACATTGCGATGCCGAAAAATCGAGAAACAGGCTGTCACACATTGCAACTTCCGACAATGTGTGGCGTACCCGCGTTGCTCAACTTGTACGCCTTCCCTATGCAGTTCAGGTGATGTTTGAATGTTTCATCAGAAACCAGGAGGCTTTCGGCAAGCTCAACACATTTTCAGCTGTTATCTTATCCTGTGGTCGAATTCAGATCTTCATTATCCAGGACTTTCGGCCGGCCATTGCCGGGTTCATGAGAAAGGGACAGATTTGAACTTCTGGATCGATTTCTGGCAAAACATTATCCCCTACTCAAAGCATTATCCTCCTACTCAAAGCATTATCCCTAATTTCGACTTGATGCGGCTGTGGACAAGCCCATCATTAAGTCATAAAGCAGACAACACCAAACGAACTGCTTCAACATTGTCATGTTTTCTCGCTGCTGCTCGAGCTATGAAGAGTATGTGTGCGCAACGCACCCGCATTGTTCAAGAGCAATGACTCCACATTTGCTTTCCCGGCATGTGATGTATACATTTGTGTATCTCTGGTCACTTCTTCACACACGTCGTAAAAAACGACTAGCACATTTTTGGTTACCTTATAACTAGCCACTGTGATTTATAAGCAAACTTGTTGCACGACTAACGATTTTACGGAAGGCCAGCAAAAGATATAAAATTTAGCCGCTGATAAAATGTTCATTTATTTGTCTAAGAAATTTACAAAGGCCTTACAAAAGGAGGGTGGATGATTATCACGATTCTATTTTTCTTTAGTTACCTAGTTAAAATTAATGACTCATTCATTTGATTATATTGGGGTTTGTTCAAAAAATAGAAATAGCCAATCTTAGCTAATTTTAGGCCACTGGAAATAGAAATGACATTCAAAATTGTTGATTGCCTCTAGATTTCAAAATACCCTCCTAATGTTAGATGAATATTTCATCAAAATTGTGGTCCTGGTAACCTTATTATATATAATTATTCTCCTAATAAACTCATTATTATTCTACTTTCCATTCAGGGTTTCCCACATTTAACTGACCTGAAAAAAATGCCCTGTGAATGCCTAAGCAAAGATAATAACCTCAGCTATGAGTATGGCGAAGTGAATTTTGCATTTCAAAAGCGAAATATAACCCCTATAGTGAGAAAAGCTTATCAATTCTATATTGGATGCAAAATTTGAGACGAAGACACGAAGTAAGGACCACTTATATATCTTGTAATACTTGTGCAACAAATCTCAGTCAATGACTAACCAGAAATAAATAAAAAATCTATGCCTTTTGAAGTACTCATGATTTGGAGAGTACCAACTGATCATAACACTGATTGCACGGTACCTTTAATTGCTAAGGGATTGCCGAAGAAGAAGAAATGGACAATGCAATATCCAAATATTCCATCCGTTTTACGACCTGTCCCCCAGAAGCACCGAAATTATATGAAATTGAGTCATGTGATGGGGGGATGAAAATGTTACATCAGAATCTGAACCATCAACTTTGTATAAGCAAGATTATTATCCAACTTTCGTCTTTGAAGCATATCTCATAACTCAAAGTGACATAAAGGACTTCGTCAAAAATGTGGAAATCCTAAGAATAAAGCAGAACTGTTAGAGTTCAGGTTACAGTAGTGGAATCTATTAGACGGTGATGTACGGATTTTCCATTTCCGTGATCGTCACAAAATTTTAGTCTCATTCTTCCTCATGGAAAGTGATTTAGAGCACTGCAATGATATCAGTGATCTCATGTATTTACTTAACATCGGTTAAAATCCACAGGAATGGAATCTCTTCATTGATTCCTGGAAGGTAAGTCTCAAAGCTGTCTTCTTACACAATAATAACGTTTTATCCTCAATCCCAATTGGTCATGCAGTTCCCATAAAAGAAACTTATGACAGTATGAAGAAACTACTGACGCACTATTTACATCATTCGGTTTATTTTTCTTATCTTTGTCGCCATATATATTACAACGTTTCGGCCGTTGTACGCTCCGACCTAATCAGGTGGTCGAACTGAAGCCTTTATTTCGCTCACTGGAGTAGACTGTCCTAGTTCCACGTGCCATGTTTAATGGGTGTCAGTTATCAGTTATCTCCTGTTAATTCCCCTCTCTGGGTTCTGTCACTGGATCTAACCAACGCCTTTATCCACTGGGACATGTGTCCGTGGCACTTTGAGAGGGGAATTAACAGGAGATAACTGATATCTGACATCCATTAGACATGGCACGTGGAAGTAGAACAGTCTACTCCAGTCAGCGAAATAAAGGCTTCAGTTCGACATTCCAACAACCTGAAGAAGGACGGAGCGTACAATGGCCGAAACGTTGTAATAAATATGGTGACAAAGATGAGGACAATAGTCCGAATAATGTAAATAGTGTACATAATACCTCATCTCAGAAATATAGACAACTACTGAGGCGTATCAATTATGATAAACAGAACTGGCCACTTTACAGGTTGTTTTCCTCTTGCTAGTACTGTTTTCTTTGTGAATAGAACAGCCGAAAGAGAAGTTTTCATAAAAACAAGAGAAACTGGCCACTACAACAATCACTAGAACATACAAGAGAAAATATTCAGTAACCACCACTAGTTGAGTCGAAGAAAGTTTTGTAGCCATATCAAGATTGGTCTTATGGAAACTTTCATGAAGGCTATCGACAAAAGAAAATCATCATTCAAATATGTGCAGAATAAATTGATGCAGAGATAAAGGAAGGCATCTTTGTTGGTTCCAAGATTCGTAAACATAACTGTCCACTTTGCAGATTGTTGCTCTCTTGCTACGACTGCAAGGTGAATATACCAAATAACATTGTTTTCTTTGTGAATGGGATATCCGAGACAGATGTTCTCGTGCTATGAAGAGAATCTGACGACTAAGACAATCACTGGAACCTTGGAGAGAAAATGTTCAGCATCCACCACTATTTGATTCAAATAATGTTTTGTCGCCATCTCTTCATATCAATGTTGGGTTGTGTTATTATCAACGGTGTGGGAATTGGGGAAATGTACAGGTTTTAATTTCTGAACACAGCCAGTTCCTTGTGGTTGTGTTCGTAATTGGTGTTGTCATAGAATTTCTTTTTATAAGCACTTCAATTAATTTTAGACGTTTTATGCAGTTAAGTACCACATTTGTGTCCCCGGCGAATAAGTTGCTATTATGATCCAATTCTTTCTACCACGTTGATAGTCCAAGGTAGAACCAATCAAGAAGAACGCGAACACAGGTATGGAATAACACAGATATATTACAAACAGGAATATATACAGAGAAGTAGAAAGTGTTAGTATGAACAATCAGGTTTAGTAGAGAGAACAATATAGTCTCGACCAGTATCACTATTCCAATGTCTTGCAGTAATTGTCTGAACGCGACTCTGTTTCGGACTGCCTCTGACTCGACTCTTGACCCGACTTGAACTACTGACGACTTGAACTACTGACTGAGGCGCAGTATTTATTAAGTATGGAATAGTCCATTATTATTATTATGGGTAAGATTTCATAACAATTGCGCATCGAGGCTGGGAGTTTATTACGGTACTTTAAATGGGTCCTTACAGAATTGTGTTCTGAGTGAAATACAGTCAGTCGTCTTGGTAAGTCACTAGTATTATAACTGACTTGATAATTAATGAAAAAAAACTGATAGCATTATAGCTTTTACATTTCAAATACAGCATAAAAAGGTGTTAAGATGCATAATAGCGCATGATGACATAATAAGTATCAAACAAGTGCATATAAATTAGCTAATTCAGACACAGTAATAAATACGAACGCAGTAAAAGCGGTATTTTAAATCGACAAGAATCCCAAATTTTTACCAATGAAGATAAATTAGAAATAGTGAACTGAAGAAGAGAGCTGACTTAAACTTATGCACATCTTAAATATTTGATAAGCATTGTAACTTTGTCAGAATGTAGTCAACGAAAATTTGCCTAATATACAAGCAATATCCTATTATAGATAATGGCTTAAACGCTAGCAGTTTGTTCCCTGATTCTTTCAACTTGTCTATGCCATGTGAGTGTTAAATTCTCCAAACGCCCTTTCCTTATTATATTAACTACAATTTTTAGCTGCCTCTTCCTAAAACGCAAAATATTGAACAATAAAGTTGTAATCTGTTTTTCGACAGATTAAGCACAGTGTATGTGACTTCTACTGAGCCTCGACCTCAACACAAATGACCTGCGATCGTAACATTCCCAGGTTAATAGCACAAGGAAAATGAAAAATTGGAGCGAAGTAGATAATCGCTAGTCTTTTTTCATGTGATATTTTTGTTAGCTGAGGAATGAAAATGACGTCACTGGTACGTGAAGGCGGGAAAAATAAGATGATGGTAATTGAGATTTTGATGCTTTGAAAGTTATTAAAATTTAATAATGAAAATTAATAGGAACTTAATTGCCGGGAATACAATCTATCTATCTATCTATCTATCTATCTATCTATCTATCTATCTATCTATCTCAGTTTGTTTGTTATCTATCTATCTATCTATCTATCTATCTATCTATCTATCTATGTTTTTATTATCTATCTATACCTATCTCATTCATCTATCTATCTATCTATCTATCTATCTATCTATCTATCTATCTATCTATGTTTGTTATCTATCTATCTACCTATCTCAGTCTATCTATCTATCTATCTATCTATCTATCTATCTATCTATCTATCTATCCACCACAGTTTCTTCATTATCTATCATTCTATCTGCTTTTGTTAATGCTAACTATGTTATGTATACCTGGATTTTTGCAATTGCGGTTTATCTTTATTTAAATTACTTAACTCCTAACTAATGGCCTCCTGTTTGTTGTTATTATCACAACGTTTAAGTAGTTGTGTAACAGTATGTGGCGCTAGCAGAATAAAAATGGTTAATTTAAAAACTGAAATCGGAACGCTATATTCCAGGTTATTCGCTACTCGTGGAAATTAAAAACAGAACTGGGAAATAATATTTGCTTTATGGCCGTCAGTGGAAGTTACGATTAGCAGGTCAGGCCAGATCAGGCTAAAGGGCCATCTAAAATATAATTGTGGAAATATAAAGAACTCGGGAGACAAGACATAATCTGTCACCCGAAAAGGAAACTGAAATGAGAAACAACCTGTAAGGGTCGTCTGCATGATAACTCGATGGCTGTGCAAACGAGATGAGTGGTTATGGTGTATTAGAACAAACCATATCAAAGGGTGAGAAATAATATGTGATATGGAAAATCAATGATTAAAATAATTGCGACACTTCGCCCACACGGTTTAAAATTAGAATGAACAAAAAATGCTATAAAAGATGGGATACCGAGAGAGGAGAAGAAAAGGAGAAAATTTACCTCCGCCCATTTTATATAATAGTGCAAGGTATAAATAAAAGAAATTATAAGTTACAAGGTCGGGTCGATACCCACAAATAAATCCAAACGTTGGTGAAACCCCCAGACCAGTCCGAACCTACGCCACTCTGGGGTCGGATGCGATATAAGGAGATCGAGTTGGCGACTGAGTCAGAGAATTCGAGAGACGATAGCAATGACTTCTCGTCAATAAATTTTATTTCAAATCAGCAATTTCTATTGTTTGTTAATTTAAGAAATCCGACTAAATAGTTATTTGTCCATTTTCAAAACACACTCCAGATTACTTCTATTTCTCCAAACCATATTTTGATCTTCACATTTCATTCGGCATTTTATTTTGTTTACATTTTAGGTTTTACTTAAATTCGATTCTCAGCCAATAAATGACCTTCAACACAGTCGACAGCAAGAATTTCTCTTTGCTGAATTTCAATATGTCCTAAATAATCCCTGCGGCAATCAGTCGTTTTTTTTTATCAAAACAAAATTATTAATTTCAAATCGGCACAAAGAATTCTTCTACTATTTTACATTCCAATTTTCGTATCTATAACAATTCTTATTTGCGTTTAAGTTTATAAGAAAGGAAAAATATATTCTTTTCCCTTCGTTTCGTATTTCAATTCCTGTTTTCCGCTTTAACGTTTTCTTGTTTGACGTTTTCAACCTTTCTAATACTCCAGTTCTATACAGGCTTTTCGCATGGACCCTTTTAATCCTATTTTCATATCACCAGTAACACAATAGTGTCACCTCCCTTTAACTACTACCAGTGACTCTTTATAGTACCACAAAGAAAGAGAGGTCAGAATCGATTGGGGAAAGTGAGAGAAGAAGAGATAATTGCGTCTGATAAATCTAAGGTCAGGGTAGAGTGATTTCTTAGAGCCAACAGAGATGTTGTGGCCTACTCAGATAGAAAGTTAGGGAAGACACATACATCAAGGATGAAATTCGATATCTGCGACTATGCGCCGATCAAATTAAGTCCATACAGAACTCCCATTCATAAGAGGCCACTGGTGGAAGAAACAGTTAAAGACATGTTAATATCAGGGATAGTCGAATCTCTCTGGAGTTTCCCAATCGAGCTGTTGGATAAGAAAGATCCAGGACACAGATTTTGTGTCGACTTTAGAAAGTTGAACCCCATCTAAAAATCACTGGCGGTACACCTTCGACTGATAGATGACATGGCCCTTCTGGGAAAGACTAAGTATTTTTCAACGATAGATTTGTGATCAGGCTATTGGCAGGTGACCTTTGTTCCATGTGCGTTTATTTCAGTTGAGGGTCATGCCCTTTCGTCTGGGCAACGCCCGGGGTATTTTTAAGATTGATTACGGAAGTACGGATTAATGTTGAAACTGCCAAAATGTCAGTTCCTCAGGGAGAAGAAAAAGTACTTCGGCTTTTTTTTTTTTATAAATGAGGAAAAGGATGAAGCTCGATATGGACAAGGTGGAGGTTATAAGAGCAATGCCGGAACCTAAGACAGTGAGACAAGTGGAGTGTTGCATAGGAGCTATTGTCTACTACAGGAGATTCATCTCGGCAATTTTCAAGACTGGCGACCCCCTTGATAGCATTGACTGAGAAGTATTCTAGATTCAAATGGATGGAGGATTGACCGAAAGTCTTTGACAACCTCAAGGTGCAACTAACAACGATACCTTTATTGATATATCCCGATTTCAGCAAACCGAGGATCCTATATACGGACGCTAGAGATGAATATATCGGTGCAGTCCTAACTCAAACATGCTAGGACTAGGGGGCCGGCGCCTGGTATACCGAAGGAAGTACTAACATACTTCTTGTCCCATAGACTTTCTGCGACGTAAAAGAGATAGCTGGTAACTGAGAAGGAAGCATACGCCATCGTGTATGCCCTGCAGAAATTAGACTATTATCTGAATGGGGCCATGTTTGACATTACGACTGATAACAGTATACTCCAATACTTGCTAGAAGCCGAGTGGACTAAAAAAAATCATTCAGAAATGGGAATTGAAAGTAAACGGGTGCAATTGTAAAATTTAGTATTTGGTAGGAAAGGGCAATACATGAGCGGATTTACTGTTGAGAATTTCAAGGCAGCTGGAAGCAGAATCCATGAGATTAGAGCTGGGGTGGATGATAGACCTTACCAGATATAAGGGATCAATTCGTACAGATTAAAAGACTACCCAATATTAGAAGCTGGGGCAGAGGTGATCTTACGCGTTGTGACTGATCCTCACTAGAGAGATACAATACGAGAAAGTCAGGGGGACAGTGAAAATAGAGGCAAGGGAAACATCTAAATATGTAATACACGAATATATGCTGTATTACCTCTCGGGAAGGGATGAAGAAGTAAGGCTCAGATTGTGCCCACTGGGCTGAAAGTGCTTGAAATATGTCATCAGAGGATGGGTTACATGGGAATTGACAAGACCTATGACCTAGTTGGTAGGAATTATTATTGACCAAGGTTGTATACTGAGGTTACGAGATATGTGCAGAGCGCTGTGATATGCCAATCCAAAAGTAGGAGACGCGAGACAGCTCCATTGATAGAGACGGATATCCCTGATTATCCTTTTGAAAAAGTAAATATGGATACATCAGGACCGTATAGAGAGACCCCAAGAGGAAATCTATATATAGTGAGATTTGTAGATTGTCTAACAAATTGGCCTGGGCATATGCACTACCTGATAAGAGAACCCAGTGTCCGACTTAATACTGACAAAGATGTTTCCTCTCTATAGGGCCTCAGTAAAGATGGTCACAGACAATGGACCAAAGAATGTGAATATGAATGTGAATAAGGGACTCTAACAAGCATGAATACAATGTATATGATACTTCTCCATACCGCGCACAGAGTAATGCTAAAGTGGAGTTGTTTCACCTAAGCCCAGAGGAAATATTGGCCAAATTACCGAGTTAGAATACTGAAAATTAGGACCTGTATTTGACTCAGGCCTTGTCGACAGTATGTTTCTCTAGGTTCTCGTCATATTATATGCTGTTTGGACGGGATGTGCTCTTTCCAGTAGATAACCTATTAAAACCTCGCCGAAAATACCTAGAGGTGGACCACCGTAATCTAAGAATAGAACAACAACATAAAATATTCATACAGGCGAGGTACCAAAAGAGATGGAACGTGTAAAACAATATCCTTAGACATCATCCAGAATTATGGAAAAAGAATCAACCGATTTGTAACAGGAGGATGACATACCTATCACCCAACTCCAAAAAGAGATAAGGGAGAAGAATAGGCTAAAGATTGAGCCACATTTACCCATCAAACAAAGACTGAGGGGGGGGGGCGAACATCCTTGAATTCCAATAAGGGGAAATACAAGAGAGAAGAATGCAAGAGGTGGATTCATTGTCGCCATGTCGTTCTGAGAAAGTGCATGCCTGGGTGCGTGCTAGCACCGGGTCATTAAAAATAACATATCCAAAGAAATGACAGTAGAAGTTTGCTTTATGAGGACAGAGGTGTAGAGAGGACGTCATGGAGAGTGGACACACTTGCTTATCGGGGATTTGGTCGGTATGCACGAAGAACCGTGTATTTTAGATAATGGCATCACTCAGATCTGACCTTTGGGAATATACTAAATAAATATAGATGTATACAAGCACAGAATTTTCGGTAGAATAAAGCAAGGACTTCTTATTGCATTTACAGGATTAGCTGGCACGATTAGGCTGATACTACTGATAATGATGGCGGCAGTAGGAGCCTGGAAGCACAGCTAAAATACGATTTTCAGAAACAAATTGAAATGACAATAACAAGATCAAAATGGTTAGTTATTTTCGTGATATATTTGAACCCGTACGAATTACTGTTAGATAAATTGGGAGGCGAACTGATTAAACTGAGTACGACCAAAGTGAAGGTAGCACAAAGGTATACCAGAGAAGGACAGTACCTCAGATTATTGTATTCCCTAGATAAGTTCAATAATAGAGTCCCAGTGGAAGAATATGAAAACGTATTTGAAAGGAATTGAACTGTTACGGATAAGAGGGAAAAGAGCAGTAATCCACATTGTTGGGAAGGCATTAAGCATTCTGCTCGGATCAGTGTCCCAAGCAGACGTTATGATCATAAGAAGGAGGAGAGAAAGATGAGAAAACTTGAGAAAAATCAGCACAGGGGAGTGTATCGATACTGAAGGTGACAAGATTAGAATTGGTGAAAAACAAGACAAGCATAGATTGGTTAATAAGTCATAAGCAAGACAAGAATTGGCCAATATTTCCAGAACCATGTCAGCTAAATTACATGAGTCAAGTAGCATTTTCAGTTAATAGCAAATGTAAATAAAGTACGCCAGACCAACGAGTCGTAGATAATTTTGTTGGAGCAATAAAGATAAATCCCCCATTGACTTTACCCCTGGGATGTTTGGCATTTGGCGTATCTGTCTCTCTTCACTCATATTATGAGACCGAAGAGAAATACGAGGAAAAAGATTCATTGGTAAAATTAATCGAAATGGGTCTGGATAATTGGACAAAGTTATGTGAAACAGTGATGGAGAAAACTCCCGTGAATTACCTTGAAATCGATGTCAAAGTTATTAAAGCGGGTAGAGAGAATTAGTGTGGACCAATTGAAAGATAAATTGAGTGGTATGGGGGAAAGGACTGCAGTTCAGAGAGAGAGAGAGAGAGAAAGAGAGGGAGAGAGAGAGAGAGGAGGGAGAGAGGGTGTGTGTGTGTGTGTGTGTGTGCGTTCAGATACCATAATGAATTGGTCTGCTAATGTTAGATACCTTACTAGTTATGGTTGCCATAATGACAATAATATGAAAGTTGGAGCATAGGAGAAAATCAACTAATCCTCAGGTATAATCGAGTGTGTATGAAAATAAAAGGAGGACACCAATTATTGATCTTTACCAAAGCAGATTGACCTCAGAGTAGGAAGAGACCAACTTGAACTCAGTAGAGGAACTAGGAGCGGAAGTAACATCTGTCAAGGGAAAAGAAAATCTCTCTTGCATGGAGGAAAATGGACCAAAATGAGCAAACTTTAAAACAAGTCAAAAGCCAATATGAAGATAGACGCTCATGAACCTGAAATAAAGAAGAAATGACATTTTAATTTCACTGCATGCTTATGTATATGTGGATTGAAAAATATATATATTTTATTTTTTGGTGTTGTTAATCTTTTTTTTATTATCCAAAGTGAGTTCGATGTCATATACAAGTAAATGACAGGAGAGGGAAAGGATATGACATTGTGTGACACTGGTTGAATTAAAGATGTTAATGTAAAATGTGAGCTCAAATCTCTACGGTATATTCCGGGATATTCGCTAAACGTGGGAATTTAAAACATTATATATGGCCACCTAAACGAAAATAATGTACCCTGGTGGATTATATGAAGAATTCATTTCGAAATTCTATGAGAGTTATCAATATTACTCACTCCGGTTGGTCTCATATAAGGGTAGACACCTCCATTCAGTTTCGATAGCTAAGGTTTAAAATGAACTTTTAAAAATGAAAAAGCATTCTTGAAGATTTCATTTCAGCTTTAATTGAAAGCCAAATGATTATATTTCCTATTTCCAGTAAGCAAAATACTCTGGTGTATTTCAAGTAGAAATTATATGGATTGGAATCTCAACTTATTGGTCGCTTTCAGAAAATCGATAAATGTCGGCTATTCTTGACACATTTTAAACAAAAAGTTAATTCTCAGTTTTAAAATCTTCCAAAAATAAAGTATAGTTTTCTGAAACTTTATTTGAGGAATATTATCTGATTTTAAAGTATAATTAATCCGATTTGAAAAAAATATTTAAATTTAAAATAACAGAGAAATTAATTTTTAAAACAAACGGTAGCAGTAATTACGCGGTTATCACTGTCGGTTGCCACTCGTAGATCACTTAACAAGTGATGATAAAATCTGTTAACACCTTTACTGTTGTTCTACGGAGAATTTATCTGTTGAAATATAATTTAAGAAAATGACGGTTGAGTCCATTTTTAGATAATTTTTAAGTAATCAGTAATGTTAAAAATGTTGGAAAATATTCTCCGTAATCTAATTTTAGGAATTTTTAATTTAAATTTACTATAGTCATCGCTCTTATTTTCTGAATATGTCATGTATGGTCGACTACACTTTAAAACAGGTTCAAGATACGTAATAGTTTATATACATAAAAAAATTAAAATTAAAGAAATATTGGATGAAAACGACTTTTATTGAGTTTGATTCATGTTTGATTCATAAATATAGTTTTCCTTTAATAACAATATCAACTAAACGGATTGAAGTAATACAGTATTTAAAAAGATTTCTATTATTATAAATTATTAAAATTAAAATTTAAAAGATGAAAACAGTTCTTGTAAATATTCATTATTCATCGAAAACTTTTTTGTTTTTGCTTAAGACAATCGTGTCCTTAATAAATCTTATTTATAAAAACAATTGCAATGTTTTCTAATTAAATAACATTATAGTTTTATTGCATTTCTTATTTTAAGATCAGAGCAAATTTTCGATTACTGGGTGCCCTATTTTACAAAAAATTGATTGGTGATTTAAATTCTCGAAGAGTCCTGCTTTTTACCTAATAAAAGAAATCTTGATATCGAAATTTAATTTCTCGAAATTCCATGAAATTAAATAAGCGGGGAGTAACATACGTAAAAAAATAATATTTTTTACCAAGATTTTCTAATAAAAAGTTCAAAATAATTTAATTCATTTGTGGATATGTCCTGAAAGTTTCATTAAATTCTGACAATTATTTGATTTTTGAAAGAATTTCCAAATCAATGTAAAAAAAGCCGGTAAAATACTAATAGTAAATATAACGCCGACCACTAACACAAAAAAGAAAAATATTTAACTAAAATTTCGAAAGGCCACAAAGAATTTTAAAAAATAATAAAAATACTTGCTCTTCCTTCTTAAAAATAACCAACATTTTGAAGATAAAACATGGTTTTTCAGTTTGGGGCCTTTTCTCATTATGCTATGCTGTTTTCACAGTGAGAAAGTGGAGGTATCTATATAAAGGTGTTCTCTAATGCAAATGGCGAAACTGTATCTATATTCGGCATTCTACGCCGTCGCATAGCTGACATCACAGGGTAAGCTACAGTTCCCCAATCTGAGTACGGACCAGGCAGAACTTTGCCAAACTTCGGTGATAAACAAAAATATGAGAACCTTACACCGAATATAAATGATAATATTCTGTATTTTCTGTGTACCTTTATTGTTTTGTTATATTTTTTGTTATGTTATATTTTTCTGGATTTTAAATGACACTGACTAATTTTCATTCAATTATATCAGTCTATCTGTTTTTATTTTGTGTTGGTCATTATTTGATAAATCTTGACAACTACATGTCAAAGTTTCACCTGAAAGAGGAATAAGGTTTTAAGTGAGATTAATTATTTAAAGTTGTTTCTGCGATGCTGTTTGCTCAAATTGATATACACAGATGATTTGCAGAGTATTTAGTTTTTTCTGAATTGCTTCGATATAAATTTCTCATAATATTAATATTGTATATTATTGATAAATAATTTTAGACAATTTGTTTTATGTCTAAACATTCAATCAACGATTTTCGACGATTTCCCACCTGTCTTAAAATTCAATGAATGATTTTGGTCAATTTGATTTCAGTCTTAACATTCAATCAATGTTTTTCGGCAATTTGCTTTATGCCATAAAATTCAATGAAGATTTTCACCAATTCCTTTATGTATCGGCATCCAATAACGGATTTTTTGTCAATTTACTTTCTGTCTAAACATTAAATCAATGATTATCTCCAATTCACATTTATGTCTCAAAAGTGAATCAATGATTTTCTCAAATTTATTTTATGTCTCAAAATTCATCAATGATTTTCGCTAATTTTCTTTTCTGTCTCAGTGTTAAAAAAGAAAGATTTTCGCCGTTTTGTTTTATGTCTCAACATTCAATCAATCAATTCCGACAATTTACATTTTGTCTCAACATTGAATCAATGATTTTCGCCAATTTGCTTTCAGTCTCAGTGTTAAAAGAAAGATTTTCGCCGATTTGTTTTATGTCTCAACATTCAATCAATCAATTCCGACAATTTACATTTTGTCTCAACATTCAATCAATGATTTTCGCCAATTTGCTTTCAGTCTCAGTGTTAAAAAGAAAGATTTTCGCCGATTTGTTTTATGTCTCAACATTCAATCAATCAATTCCGACAATTTACATTTTGTCTCAACATTGAATCAATGATTTTCGCAAATTTGCTTTCAGTCTCAGTGTTAAAAAGAAAGATTTTCGCCGATTTGTTTTATGTCTCAACATTCAATCAATCAATTCCGACAATTTACATTTTGTCTCAACATTCAAACAATGATTTTCCCCAATTTACTTTATATCTCAAAATTCAGTCAACGATTTTAGACAATTTACTTTCTGTCTTAACATTCAAAGAATGATTTCAGTCAATTGGCTTTCTTTCACAATATTCAAATCATGATATTCGTGAATTTGTTTTTATGTCTCAACAATCACTCAATGGTTTTCGATAAATTGGTTTATCTCTAAACATTCAGTGATTTTCGGCAATGTTTATGTCTCAATATTCAATCGATGTCCTACGCAAATTTGTTTTATGTCTCAACATTCAATCAATAATTTTCGGCAAATTCCTTTTTGTCTCAAAATTAAATCAAGAATTTTCTCCAATTTGCTTTCTGTCTCAAAATAAAATCAGTGATTTTAAAATTTTGGTTTCTGTTTCAATATTCACTGATTTTTGACAATTAGCACTCCGTCTCAAATTCGATAAAATATTTTTAGACAATTTGCTTTTTTGTCTCAACATTCAATGAATAATTTCAGTGATTTGGCTTTCTGTCTCGATATTAAATAAGTGATATTCGCTAAATTGCTTTCTGTCTCATCATTCAATCAAATAATTTCGCAAAACATGCTTTATGGCTCAATACTAAATAAATATTAAATCAATCAATTTTGACAATTTGCATTTTGTGTCAAGATTAAATCAATGATTTTCGCCAGTTTTTCTCAACATTCAATCTTTGATTTTCGCTAATTTGCTTTATGTTTCAACATTCAATCAAACATTTTCGCCAATTTACTTTCTGTCTCAACATTCAATCAATGATTTGAGACAATTTGTTTTTTGTCTAAAATTCAATAAAGATTTTAGCCAATTTGCTTTCTGTCTAAAATTCAATGAAGATTTTAGCCAATTTTATTTCTGTCTAAAATTCAATAAAGATCTTAGCCGATTTGTTTTCTGTCTAAATATTCAATCAATTATATTCGTTATTTTAGTTTAATTTTAACATTGAATAAATGATGTTCGCCAATATACTTTCTGGCTCAAATTCAATCAAAGATTTTAGAAATTTTGCTTGCTGTTTGAACCTTTAATGACTGATTTTCGCCAATTTGCATTCTGTCTGGAAATTTACTCAGTGATCCTCGCCAATTTGCTTTGTTTTTCAACATTACGTCATCGATTTTCGCCAATTTGCTTTATGTCTCAACATTCAATCAATGATTTTAGTTAATTAGCTTTATGTTCTATCTTTCAATCAAACATTTTCGCCAATTTGCATTGTATCTCGGCATTTAATCTTGAATTGGCTTACTGTCACAATATTAAATCAATGCTTTTATGTTTCAAAAATTCAATAAAATATTTTCGTCAAATTGCTTTAAGTCTCAAAATTCAATCAATGATTTTCGCTAATTTGCTTCCTGTTTCAACATTCAATCAATGATTTATCGCTGGACATCTTTTTTTTTGCTTCGTTTATTTATTATTGTATCAGTTTGAAACCATCTCTTATTTTGAATCGATGGATTCATTAGTGTGAAACGTTGTAACTCTATCAGAGCGGTCCTTAAAACGTATATGCAATCAAATACACCCCGTTATGATTACTCCCTCGGTTTCTGCACTTGCAATGGTCAAGAAAGTATGTTCTTCACTTCTCATGCTGCCAGCGCTTAGCTCATCATCCAGGCATCTGGCTTTACTCAAAGCACAAATCGCAGTTGAAACAATGAAAGTCATCCCAAAAGAGAACACATGCTTTGAAAATTTCACGAGACATTGAGATAAATATATACGGTCCAACGGGGATTTTTTTTGAAAGTAACTAAGGTTTCTCTTTCTTTTTCCAAGGCTTAAATCGACATTAAATCGAGACGAACTATCTTAAGGAGGAGCCAAAGTAGCAGGTGATTGCAATCCCGAAAGATAATACAGGATGTCCATAAAGTTCGTGTGCACTTTAAAAATTTATAACTTTATTTGTATTTGCGATAGAAACAATCTGTAAAAATGTAATAAAGTTTAATGCACCTAGTTCTAAATATAGCTAAAATAACTAATGTGATTTCAGGCATTACTCTAAATAAGTTGCCAAATGTTTTCCGTAAACTTCAAAATCGTATTACCCTTTGTATTGCTAATGATGGAGGACATGTGGAAACTTAAATAAAATTTCAATAAAACTTAAAAAAATATAGATTTACTTCTTTCTAATCCTTTTTACAAATTATTTCTATCGCAAAGACAAATAAAGTTATAACTCTTTTAAAGTGAACACCAACTTTATGGACACTCTTTATTTTTGTAAATTTGAATGGACGTTGGAATAAATCCATGTTGTGCCAAGTATATTGAAAGGAAATCAGTCGAAATAGCCCTAGTTATATTTTTTGACATTAAAATTAACTGACTCTTCACACTTTGGCCATTCCTCCTATAGACAATTATCAACCTTTATAATACCAACTTCGATAAGAATACATTAGCTAATTTAAAGCAAACGCCCTCAGTGTTATTCTTTGTTCAGAAGCATTAGCATTTTGGAATATGCTATTTAAATGCCACGAGTTAACCTAGGAAAGTCGACTTTTCGAAAAAAAGAAAAAAAAAAAGAAAAAGAAACAAAAAAAAACAACAAAGTTTGAAGGGTTAAACATAAATTATCAAACATTTTTTTTTATATTAACAGAATACAAAGTCCAATAATCACTCATACCAGAGATTGACTGAATGACGTGAGAAGCAGGAACTGTAGATTGCGAGGATATGGAGAATATATACAAAAATTGGCCCTTAGCGGAAGTCTGTTCCACAAAGTAATTGTTCTTGGCAAAGAAAGATTTCGAAATGGAAAATTCTTCCTATCAAAACATTAAAAGGCGCTCCACTTAGGAAAGCTTTTTTTCCCTAAAACAGGTGCTTTGCGGAACAAACTCTTGTATGGATGCTTCTCGGAAGAGACTTACCCTGTTCACGCTTTGGGTTAATTACTATCCATCATATCTTTGAGAGAGTGAACTTTACGCAAGAATCGAAACCCTCATGATCGGAATATTACTGAAATACTTTAGTCCAAGTAACTGACATTAAGGTTATCTATATTTACTTATATATCACAATCAATATATTGGCATACAGATATAATATTATTACTAAGTGCTAATGGCAATTTGTTCAAAAAGTTTGCAGATGTTTGGCTTGAATTAATAATACGTATACATTTATCTTCTCGTTGGAGTCGCACGATTCGATTTTTTTCTTTTCTTATTGGTTATTATTGTTGAATTTTCATAATTTTTTTCTACCTGAAAAATCTCACCAGATGTTTTCGTCAATGCCAAAATTAGAGCTAAACAAGACGCCAAAGAGAGAGGACTTTGCACACATGAGCACAGCCACAAGAAATCTTACCGCGTGCAGACATATATGAAAACAACACAAATGATTATAAGGAGTAGTAATGGGTCAATCATACTGGTAAAGTTTATTTCTAAGTCCACCTCGAAACTTGAGCTACCGAAGAAAGGATAAAAAACTGATGATGGCAAGTTAAGTCCACTGGGTGCTCTTACTATTGCCTGTCGATAATCAAAGAAATACCATTCCGCGCAACTCCACATACGCCGGCACACTGATGTCCAAAGTGACACCGGCACGCTATCGTCCCAACAGACACCGACACACAGACGCCTAAAGAGGCACCGGTACGCTGACACCCTTGGAAGTATATGTTCATTGCCTGTCGACAATAAAATAAATACAATTCCGCACTACCCAACATCCAACGGTACTCTGACGTCCAAAGAGATTCCAGTACAGTGAGACCTAAAGAGGCACCGGTACGTTGACACCCAAAGTGACACCAGCCTCCTGACACCCGCATACTGAATCTCAGAGCAACATTGGCACGCTACAGTCCAAAGCGATGAAAAAAAAAGTTACTGTCTCCTGCTATTTCATACATTATACGCATTGGTTGAAGGGCGTAGACAGAATTTTATTTCTTTTCAATCTTTCTCTTTCCTTAGGAATATTAATTCATTCACAAACAACTTCACCAACTGTCGTATTCCTTCAGTATTTTTTTTTTGTATTTCAATTGCTTGAATATATAAATGTATTCTTACTATTTCACCTCAAATCTGGTGTCTCATTCTAAATGCGCATTGCATTGTACTGATGAACCATCGTCTGCCATAATTGTAAGACATACTGTTACTTTGAATATCTCAACATACGACGCAGCAAATAAGATGCACCCTTTGTTCAGTACTGCAAAGCAGAAACTTAGTTTAGAGTTTTGCTATAGCTGTTTATATCACCTAAAATTATATCCGAAGAATATTTTAATCATTCCATCTCAAGCAAGTCAATAAAGCTACTACGATGCAAGGCGTTTCTTACTGTGAGAAAATATGAGAAAAATAAAAATATTATTAAGGAGAGAGGGCAAAAAGAACAATAATTTAGAAGACAGAAGATTGAAATTGTAAAATGATGGGACCTTCCGCCAATCAAGTACTGCGCTCATAAAGTCGAAGTACCAAATAAGAAACCTCACCAGAACAATTACCATGAAAATATTTATAGAAAAGTCACAGAGATATCAGGTCAGTAGCAATAATATTGCAAATTTTAGTATTATTTCATCTAGAATGGCAAAATAAATAACAGAAGCTCTAACCCAGATGTAGTAGCAATATTCAATGCATGAATACTTTATGTGCGTTAGAGGCAATATGCAATATATCACAAGACGCACAAGATTTGGCATTTGGCCGATAATTTCTATAGGTTATTGTCTCCTATGGCTTATGGCATTTAGGAATTGTAGTGAGAGGAATGCACTTAGCCGACATGTACCTGTTTGGCGTGTAAATCCAACATGGCCGACGTTGCCAGGAAGCAACTATTTATATTATTCGGACTATTGTCCTCATCTTTGTCGCCATATTTATTACAACAAACTGAAGCCTTTATTTCGCTCACTGGGGTAGACTGTTCTAGTTCCACGTGCCATGTTTAATGGATGTCAGTTGTCAGTTATCTCCTGTTAATTCCCCTCTCCAAGTTCTCCACTGCCTTAACCGGGTATTGAACTCACACTCTTTACTTTCCAAAAGTAGGAGACGCGAGACAGCTCCATTGATAGAGACGGATATCCCTGATTATCCTTTTGAAAAAGTAAATATGGATACATCAGGACCGTATAGAGAGACCCCAAGAGGAAATCTATATATAGTGAGATTTGTAGATTGTCTAACAAATTGGCCTGGGCATATGCACTACCTGATAAGAGAACCCAGTGTCCGACTTAATACTGACAAAGATGTTTCCTCTCTATAGGGCCTCAGTAAAGATGGTCACAGACAATGGACCAAAGAATGTGAATATGAATGTGAATAAGGGACTCTAACAAGCATGAATACAATGTATATGATGCTTCTCCATACCGCGCACAGAGTAATGCTAAAGTGGAGTTGTTTCACCTAAGCCCAGAGGAAATATTGGCCAAATTACCGAGTTAGAATACTGAAAATTAGGACCTGTATTTGACTCAGGCCTTGTCGACAGTATGTTTCTCTAGGTTCTCGTCATATTATATGCTGTTTGGACGGGATGTGCTCTTTCCAGTAGATAACCTATTAAAACCTCGCCGAAAATACCTAGGAGTGGACCACCGTAATCTAAGAATAGAACAACAACATAAAATATTCATACAGGCGAGGTACCAAAAGAGATGGAACGTGTAAAACAATATCCTTAGACATCATCCAGAATTATGGAAAAGAATCAACCGATTTGTAACAGGAGGATGACATACCTATCACCCAACTCCAAAAAGAGATAAGGGAGAAGAATAGGCTAAAGATTGAGCCACATTTACCCATCAAACAAAGACTGAGGGGGGGCGAACATCCTTGAATTCAATAAGGGGAAATACAAGAGAGAAGAATGCAAGAGGTGGATTCATTGTCGCCATGTCGTTCTGAGAAAGTGCATGCCTGGGTGCGTGCTAGCACCGGGTCATTAAAAATAACATATCAAAGAAATGACAGTAGAAGTTTGCTTTATGAGGACAGAGGTGTAGAGGACGTCATGGAGAGTGGACACACTTGCTTATCGGGGATTTGGTCGGTATGCACGAAGAACCGTGTATTTTAGATAATGGCATCACTCAGATCTGACCTTTGGGAATATACTAAATAAATATAGATGTATACAAGCACAGAATTTTCGGTAGAATAAAGCAAGGACTTCTTATTGCATTTACAGGATTAGCTGGCACGATTAGGCTGATACTACTGATAATGATGGCGGCAGTAGGAGCCTGGAAGCACAGCTAAAATACGATTTTCAGAAACAAATTGAAATGACAATAACAAGATCAAAATGGTTAGTTATTTTCGTGATATATTTGAACCCGTACGAATTACTGTTAGATAAATTGGGAGGCGAACTGATTAAACTGAGTACGACCAAAGTGAAGGTAGCACAAAGGTATACCAGAGAAGGACAGTACCTCAGATTATTGTATTCCCTAGATAAGTTCAATAATAGAGTCCCAGTGGAAGAATATGAAAACGTATTTGAAAGGAATTGAACTGTTACGGATAAGAGGAAAAGAGCAGTAATCCACATTGTTGGGAAGGCATTAAGCATTCTGCTCGGATCAGTGTCCCAAGCAGACGTTATGATCATAAGAAGGAGGAGAGAAAGATGAGAAAACTTGAGAAAAATCAGCACAGGGGAGTGTATCGATACTGAAGGTGACAAGATTAGAATTGGTGAAAAAACAAGACAAGCATAGATTGGTTAATAAGTCATAAGCAAGACAAGAATTGGCCAATATTTCCAGAACCATGTCAGCTAAATTACATGAGTCAAGTAGCATTTTCAGTTAATAGCAAATGTAAATAAAGTACGCCAGACCAACGAGTCGTAGATAATTTTGTTGGAGCAATAAAGATAAATCCCCCATTGACTTTACCCCTGGGATGTTTGGCATTTGGCGTATCTGTCTCTCTTCACTCATATTATGAGACCGAAGAGAAATACGAGGAAAAGATTCATTGGTAAAATTAATCGAAATGGGTCTGGATAATTGGACAAAGTTATGTGAAACAGTGATGGAGAAAACTCCGTGAATTACCTTGAAATCGATGTCAAAGTTATTAAAGCGGGTAGAATTAGTGTGGACCAATTGAAAGATAAATTGAGTGGTATGGAAAGGACTGCAGTTCAGAGAGAGAGAGAGAGAGAGAGAGAGAGAGGGAGAGAGAGAGGAGAGGGTGTGTGTGTGTGT
The DNA here is from genome assembly GCA_903632075.3 of Acanthosepion pharaonis. Taxonomy (NCBI): domain Eukaryota; kingdom Metazoa; phylum Mollusca; class Cephalopoda; order Sepiida; family Sepiidae; genus Acanthosepion; species Acanthosepion pharaonis. Next base: position 6,740,363 of record CAHIKZ030001335.1, read on the forward strand.
GTGTGTGTGCGTTCAGATACCATAATGAATTGGTCTGCTAATGTTAGATACCTTACTAGTTATGGTTGCCATAATGACAATAATATGAAAGTTGGAGCATAGGAGAAAATCAACTAATCCTCAGGTATAATCAGTGTGTATGAAAATAAAAGGAGGACACCAATTATTGATCTTTACCAAAGCAGATTGACCTCAGAGTAGGAAGAGACCAACTTGAACTCAGTAGAGGAACTAGGAGCGGAAGTAACATCTGTCAAGGAAAAGAAAATCTCTCTTGCATGGAGGAAAATGGACCAAAATGAGCAAACTTTAAAACAAGTCAAAAGCCAATATGAAGATAGACGCTCATGAACCTGAAATAAAGAAGAAATGACATTTTAATTTCACTGCATGCTTATGTATATGTGGATTGAAAAATATATATATTTTATTTTTTGGTGTTGTTAATCTTTTTTATTATCAAAGTGAGTTCGATGTCATATACAAGTAAATGACAGGAGAGGGAAAGGATATGACATTGTGTGACACTGGTTGAATTAAAGATGTTAATGTAAAATGTGAGCTCAAATCTCTCATGGTATATTCGGGATATTCGCTAAACGTGGGAATTTAAAACATTATATATGGCCACCTAAACGAAAATAATGTACCCTGGTGGATTATATGAAGAATTCATTTCGAAATTCTATGAGAGTTATCAATATTACTCACTCGGTTGGTCTCATATAAGGTAGACACCTCCATTCAGTTTCGATAGCTAAGGTTTAAAATGAACTTTTAAAAATGAAAAAGCATTCTTGAAGATTTCATTTCAGCTTTAATTGAAAGCCAAATGATTATATTTCCTATTTCCAGTAAGCAAAATACTCTGGTGTATTTCAAGTAGAAATTATATGGATTGGAATCTCAACTTATTGGTCGCTTTCAGAAAATCGATAAATGTCGGCTATTCTTGACACATTTTAAACAAAAGTTAATTCTCAGTTTTAAAAATCTTCCAAAAATAAAGTATAGTTTTCTGAAACTTTATTTGAGGAATATTATCTGATTTAAAGTATAATTAATCCGATTTGAAAAAAAATATTTAAATTTAAAAATAACAGAGAAATTAATTTTTAAAACAAACGGTAGCAGTAATTACGCGGTTATCACTGTCGGTTGCCACTCGTAGATCCTTAACAAGTGATGATAAAATCTATTAACACCTTTACTGTTGTTCTACGGAGAATTTATCTGTTGAAATATAATTTAAGAAAATGACGGTTGAGTCCATTTTAGATAATTTTAAGTAATCAGTAATGTTAAAAATGTTGGAAAATATTCTCCGTAATCTAATTTTAGGAATTTTTAATTTAAATTTACTATAGTCATCGCTCTTATTTTCTGAATATGTCATGTATGGTCGACTACACTTTAAAACAGGTTCAAGATACGTAATAGTTTATATACATAAAAAAATTAAAATTAAAAGAAATATTGGATGAAAACGACTTTTATTGAGTTTGATTCATGTTTGATTCATAAATATAGTTTTCCTTTAATAACAATATCAACTAAACGGATTGAAGTAATACAGTATTTAAAAAAGATTTCTATTATTATAAATTATTAAAATTAAAATTTAAAAGATGAAAACAGTTCTTGTAAATATTCATTATTCATCGAAAACTTTTTGTTTTTGCTTAAGACAATCGTGTCCTTAATAAATCTTATTTATAAAAACAATTGCAATGTTTTCTAATTAAATAACATTATAGTTTTATTGCATTTCTTATTTTAAGATCAGAGCAAATTTTCGATTACTGGGTGCCCTATTTTACAAAAATTGATTGGTGATTTAAATTCTCCGAAGAGTCCTGCTTTTACCTAATAAAAGAAATCTTGATATCGAAATTTAATTTCTCGAAATTCCATGAAATTAAATAAGCGGGGAGTAACATACGTAAAAAAATAATATTTTTTACCAAGATTTTCTAATAAAAAGTTCAAAATAATTTAATTCATTTGTGGATATGTCCTGAAAGTTTCATTAAATTCTGACAATTATTTGATTTTTGAAAGAATTTCCAAATCAATGTAAAAAAAGCCGGTAAAATACTAATAGTAAATATAACGCCGACCACTAAACAAAAAAAGAAAAATATTTAACTAAAATTTCGAAAGGCCACAAAAGAATTTTAAAAAATAATAAAAATACTTGCTCTTCCTTCTTAAAAATAACCAACATTTTGAAGATAAAACATGGTTTTCAGTTTGGGGCCTTTTCTCATTATGCTATACTGTTTTTCACAGTGAGAAAGTGGAGGTATCTATATAAAGGTGTTCTCTAATGCAAATGGCGAAACTGTATCTATATTCGGCATTCTACGCCGTCGCATAGCTGACATCACAGGGTAAGCTACAGTTCCCCAATCTGAGTACGGACCAGGCAGAACTTTGCCAAACTTCGGTGATAAACAAAAAATATGAGAACCTTACACCGAATATAAATGATAATATTCTGTATTTTCTGTGTACCTTTATTGTTTTGTTATATTTTTTGTTATGTTATATTTTTCTGGATTTTAAATGACACTGACTAATTTTCATTCAATTATATCAGTCTATCTGTTTTTATTTTGTGTTGGTCATTATTTGATAAATCTTGACAACTACATGTCAAAGTTTCACCTGAAAGAGGAATAAGGTTTTAAGTGAGATTAATTATTTAAAGTTGTTTCTGCGATGCTGTTTGCTCAAATTGATATACACAGATGATTTGCAGAGTATTTAGTTTTTTCTGAATTGCTTCGATATAAATTTCTCATAATATTAATATTGTATATTATTGATAAATAATTTTAGACAATTTGTTTTATGTCTAAACATTCAATCAACGATTTTCGACGATTTCCACCTGTCTTAAAATTCAATGAATGATTTTGGTCAATTTGATTTCAGTCTTAACATTCAATCAATGTTTTTTCGGCAATTTGCTTTATGCCATAAAATTCAATGAAGATTTTCACCAATTCCTTTATGTATCGGCATCCAATAACGGATTTTTTTGTCAATTTACTTTCTGTCTAAACATTAAATCAATGATTATCTCAATTCACATTTATGTCTCAAAAAGTGAATCAATGATTTTCTCAAATTTATTTTATGTCTCAAAATTCATCAATGATTTTCGCTAATTTTCTTTCTGTCTCAGTGTTAAAAAGAAAGATTTTCGCCGTTTTGTTTTATGTCTCAACATTCAATCAATCAATTCCGACAATTTACATTTTGTCTCAACATTGAATCAATGATTTTCGCCAATTTGCTTTCAGTCTCAGTGTTAAAAAGAAAGATTTTCGCCGATTTGTTTTATGTCTCAACATTCAATCAATCAATTCCGACAATTTACATTTTGTCTCAACATTCAATCAATGATTTTCTTAATTTGCTTTCAGTCTCAGTGTTAAAAAGAAAGATTTTCGCCGATTTGTTTTATGTCTCAACATTCAATCAATCAATTCCGACAATTTACATTTTGTCTCAACATTGAATCAATGATTTTCGCAAATTTGCTTTCAGTCTCAGTGTTAAAAAGAAAGATTTTCGCCGATTTGTTTTATGTCTCAACATTCAATCAATCAATTCCGACAATTTACATTTTGTCTCAACATTCAAACAATGATTTTCCCCAATTTACTTTATATCTCAAAATTCAGTCAACGATTTTAGACAATTTACTTTCTGTCTTAACATTCAAAGAATGATTTCAGTCAATTGGCTTTCTTTCACAATATTCAAATCATGATATTCGCGAATTTGTTTTATGTCTCAACAATCACTCAATGGTTTTCGATAAATTGGTTTATCTCTAAACATTCAGTGATTTTCGGCAATGTTTATGTCTCAATATTCAATCGATGTCCTACGCAAATTTGTTTTATGTCTCAACATTCAATCAATAATTTTCGGCAAATTCCTTTTTGTCTCAAAATTAAATCAAGAATTTTCTCCAATTTGCTTTCTGTCTCAAAATAAAATCAGTGATTTTAAAATTTTGGTTTCTGTTTCAATATTCACTGATTTTTGACAATTAGCACTCCGTCTCAAATTCGATAAAATATTTTAGACAATTTGCTTTTTGTCTCAACATTCAATGAATAATTTCAGTGATTTGGCTTTCTGTCTCGATATTAAATAAGTGATATTCGCTAAATTGCTTTCTGTCTCATCATTCAATCAAATAATTTCGCAAAACATGCTTTATGGCTCAATACTAAATAAATATTAAATCAATCAATTTTGACAATTTGCATTTTGTGTCAAGATTAAATCAATGATTTTCGCCAGTTTTTCTCAACATTCAATCTTTGATTTTTCGCTAATTTGCTTTATGTTTCAACATTCAATCAAACATTTTCTTAATTTACTTTCTGTCTCAACATTCAATCAATGATTTGAGACAATTTGTTTTTGTCTAAAATTCAATAAAGATTTTAGCCAATTTGCTTTCTGTCTAAAATTCAATGAAGATTTTAGCCAATTTTATTTCTGTCTAAAATTCAATAAAGATCTTAGCCGATTTGTTTTCTGTCTAAATATTCAATCAATTATATTCGTTATTTTAGTTTAATTTTAACATTGAATAAATGATGTTCCTTAATATACTTTCTGGCTCAAATTCAATCAAAGATTTTAGAAATTTTGCTTGCTGTTTGAACCTTTAATGACTGATTTTCGCCAATTTGCATTCTGTCTGGAAATTTACTCAGTGATCCTCGCCAATTTGCTTTGTTTTTCAACATTACGTCATCGATTTTCGCCAATTTGCTTTATGTCTCAACATTCAATCAATGATTTTAGTTAATTAGCTTTATGTTCTATCTTTCAATCAAACATTTTCGCCAATTTGCATTGTATCTCGGCATTTAATCTTGAATTGGCTTACTGTCACAATATTAAATCAATGCTTTATGTTTCAAAATTCAATAAAATATTTTCGTCAAATTGCTTTAAGTCTCAAAATTCAATCAATGATTTTCGCTAATTTGCTTCCTGTTTCAACATTCAATCAATGATTTATCGCTGGACATCTTTTTTTGCTTCGTTTATTTATTATTGTATCAGTTTGAAACCATCTCTTATTTTGAATCGATGGATTCATTAGTGTGAAACGTTGTAACTCTATCAGAGCGGTCCTTAAAACGTATATGCAATCAAATACACCCCGTTATGATTACTCCCTCGGTTTCTGCACTTGCAATGGTCAAGAAAGTATGTTCTTCACTTCTCATGCTGCCAGCGCTTAGCTCATCATCCAGGCATCTGGCTTTACTCAAAGCACAAATCGCAGTTGAAACAATGAAAGTCATCCCAAAAGAGAACACATGCTTTGAAAATTTCACGAGACATTGAGATAAATATATACGGTCCAACGGGAATTTTTTTGAAAGTAACTAAGGTTTCTCTTTTCTTTTTTCCAAGGCTTAAATCGACATTAAATCGAGACGAACTATCTTAAGGAGGAGCCAAAGTAGCAGGTGATTGCAATCCCGAAAGATAATACAGGATGTCCATAAAGTTCGTGTGCACTTTAAAAATTTATAACTTTATTTGTATTTGCGATAGAAACAATCTGTAAAAATGTAATAAAGTTTAATGCCTAGTTCTAAAAATATAGCTAAAATAACTAATGTGATTTCAGGCATTACTCTAAATAAGTTGCCAAATGTTTTCCGTAAACTTCAAAAATCGTATTACCCTTTGTATTGCTAATGATGGAGGACATGTGGAAACTTAAATAAAATTTCAATAAAACTTAAAAAAATATAGATTTACTTCTTTCTAATCCTTTTTACAAATTATTTCTATCGCAAAGACAAATAAAGTTATAACTCTTTTAAAGTGAACACCAACTTTATGGACACTCTTTATTTTTTGTAAATTTGAATGGACGTTGGAATAAATCCATGTTGTGCCAAGTATATTGAAAGGAAATCAGTCGAAATAGCCCTAGTTATATTTTTTTGACATTAAAATTAACTGACTCTTCACACTTTGGCCATTCCTCCTATAGACAATTATCAACCTTTATAATACCAACTTCGATAAGAATACATTAGCTAATTTAAAGCAAACGCCCTCAGTGTTATTCTTTGTTCAGAAGCATTAGCATTTTGGAATATGCTATTTAAATGCCACGAGTTAACCTAGGAAAGTCGACTTTTCGAAAAAAAAAAAAAAAAAAAAGAAACAAAAAAAAAAACAACAAAGTTTGAAGGGTTAAACATAAATTATCAAACATTTTTTTTATATTAACAGAATACAAAGTCCAATAATCACTCATACCAGAGATTGACTGAATGACGTGAGAAGCAGGAACTGTAGATTGCGAGGATATGGAGAATATATACAAAAATTGGCCCTTAGCGGAAGTCTGTTCCACAAAGTAATTGTTCTTGGCAAAGAAAGATTTCGAAATGGAAAATTCTTCCTATCAAAACATTAAGAAAGGCGCTCCACTTAGAAAGCTTTTTTCCCCTAAAACAGGTGCTTTGCGGAACAAACTCTTGTATGGATGCTTCTCGGAAGAGACTTACCCTGTTCACGCTTTGGGTTAATTACTATCCATCATATCTTTGAGAGAGTGAACTTTACGCAAGAATCGAAACCCTCATGATCGGAATATTACTGAAATACTTTAGTCCAAGTAACTGACATTAAGGTTATCTATATTTACTTATATATCACAATCAATATATTGGCATACAGATATAATATTATTACTAAGTGCTAATGGCAATTTGTTCAAAAAGTTTGCAGATGTTTGGCTTGAATTAATAATACGTATACATTTATCTTCTCGTTGGAGTCGCACGATTCGATTTTTTTCTTTTCTTATTGGTTATTATTGTTGAATTTTCATAATTTTTTCTACCTGAAAAATCTCACCAGATGTTTTCGTCAATGCCAAAATTAGAGCTAAACAAGACGCCAAAAGAGAGGACTTTGCACACATGAGCACAGCCACAAGAAATCTTACCGCGTGCAGACATATATGAAAACAACACAAATGATTATAAGGAGTAGTAATGGGTCAATCATACTGGTAAAGTTTATTTCTAAGTCCACCTCGAAACTTGAGCTACCGAAGAAAGGATAAAAACTGATGATGGCAAGTTAAGTCCACTGGGTGCTCTTACTATTGCCTGTCGATAATCAAAGAAATACCATTCCGCGCAACTCCACATACGCCGGCACACTGATGTCCAAAGTGACACCGGCACGCTATCGTCCCAACAGACACCGACACACAGACGCCTAAAGAGGCACCGGTACGCTGACACCCTTGGAAGTATATGTTCATTGCCTGTCGACAATAAAATAAATACAATTCCGCACTACCCAACATCCAACGGTACTCTGACGTCCAAAGAGATTCCAGTACAGTGAGACCTAAAGAGGCACCGGTACGTTGACACCCAAAGTGACACCAGCCTCCTGACACCCGCATACTGAATCTCAGAGCAACATTGGCACGCTATAGTCCAAAGCGATGAAAAAAAAGTTACTGTCTCCTGCTATTTTCATACATTATACGCATTGGTTGAAGGGCGTAGACAGAATTTTATTTCTTTTCAATCTTTCTCTTTCCTTAGGAATATTAATTCATTCACAAACAACTTCACCAACTGTCGTATTCCTTCAGTATTTTTTTTTTTGTATTTCAATTGCTTGAATATATAAATGTATTCTTACTATTTCACCTCAAATCTGGTGTCTCATTCTAAATGCGCATTGCATTGTACTGATGAACCATCGTCTGCCATAATTGTAAGACATACTGTTACTTTGAATATCTCAACATACGACGCAGCAAATAAGATGCACCCTTTGTTCAGTACTGCAAAGCAGAAACTTAGTTTAGAGTTTTGCTATAGCTGTTTATATCACCTAAAATTATATCCGAAGAATATTTTAATCATTCCATCTCAAGCAAGTCAATAAAGCTACTACGATGCAAGGCGTTTCTTACTGTGAGAAAATATGAGAAAAATAAAAATATTATTAAGGAGAGAGGGCAAAAAAGAACAATAATTTAGAAGACAGAAGATTGAAATTGTAAAATGATGGGACCTTCCCGCCAATCAAGTACTGCGCTCATAAAGTCGAAGTACCAAATAAGAAACCTCACCAGAACAATTACCATGAAAATATTTATAGAAAAGTCACAGAGATATCAGGTCAGTAGCAATAATATTGCAAATTTTAGTATTATTTCATCTAGAATGGCAAAATAAATAACAGAAGCTCTAACCCAGATGTAGTAGCAATATTCAATGCATGAATACTTATGTGCGTTAGAGGCAATATGCAATATATCACAAGACGCACAAGATTTGGCATTTGGCCGATAATTTCTATAGGTTATTGTCTCCTATGGCTTATGGCATTTAGGAATTGTAGTGAGAGGAATGCACTTAGCCGACATGTACCTGTTTGGCGTGTAAATCCAACATGGCCGACGTTGCCAGGAAGCAACTATTTATATTATTCGGACTATTGTCCTCATCTTTGTCGCCATATTTATTACAACAAACTGAAGCCTTTATTTCGCTCACTGGGGTAGACTGTTCTAGTTCCACGTGCCATGTTTAATGGATGTCAGTTGTCAGTTATCTCCTGTTAATTCCCCTCTCCAAGTTCTCCACTGCCTTAACCGGGTATTGAACTCACACTCTTTGGGTCCTGTCACTGGATCTAACTAACAGTTTATCCACTGACTTGAGGACATCTGTTTATCAATTTCTGGGTATTATAAACCTAATGTCTTCGGGTACATAATACCTCATTTCAGAAATATAGACAGAGAAAGTTATTATTATTATTATTATTATTTTTATTTTCTTTGATTTCTGGCGTTTACACATTTCTGTCCGGGTCCCGCACACGGACCTAAGGTTAGAAATGGCATTATGACACTTTCCACTGAGAAAAAAAAATTACATAAATAAAGCCCTTCGCAAAGTGTGGGCTGTATTTTTCAAAACAATTTTTTGTATCTCCTTGAGGCATGGACTTCCAGGAATCCCTTCAATTAGTCTACTGGAATCTTTTACAACAAATCCTAGGGCTCCAGGTACAACAGGAATTGTTGATGTTTCCATATGCCACATTTTTGAGATTTCTATTCAAGGTCATTTGAATATCTTCAAAGACACATTGCAGTCAGCAGGGTCTGCCATATCAATAAGGAGGCACTTTTTTTGTTTGTGGTCTTTAATAATAATATCTGGGCGTTTAGCTTTGACTCTTCTTCTTCTTCTTCTTCTTCTTCTTATTATTATTATTATTATTAATCGATTAGTTTGACTTTTGATTACGAGACTCAGATCATCTGTCATAAGCTGTTTTGTATTTGCTTCTTACTTCCGTCGTTTATATCAACTGGACAATTACAGTATATATTTGCCTCCTTGTTGTTCTCTGGTCTAACAAAGTAGCAAATAACTTTATTAAACTCGAACTCTGATTCTAGTTCGCTATGCATCGCTCACGAACGACTTGCATTGTTATCTGTTCTCTTCACTCTCTATTTACTACCCTTCCCACAAGACAAAATGTGGATAGTTTCGAGCCCGTAGGTTCTGGCAAAAATTGCCCGTAGACCCCGTATACATGCATCTTATCAAACGAGACTCTGCCCTTCGGCAGAGCCTCGTCTGGGTTCTTCTCCGGCCGGTTCTTATCACAAAGTGAATGTCACAATAATAATGATGTTCTCAAGGAGCTTCTTTACTCATCATAATTATTGTTAACAATTGGTATCTTATATATAAAGTACAGTGTATGTGTGTTTGTGTGTGTGTGTGTCCAAGCAACTCTTCCGCTCCCACTGGTTCGATTTCAATGAGTCATAGCTCATTCAAAAGCCCTAGAAAACATAGGCAAAGGGAACAATTTTCGTTGAGCTCAGATTCAGGGATGCCAGATTATGCGAGGTGAAAAATATATATTATATTAGCCATTATCGTTGCTTTCATCGTTCAAGGGGAGTAACTCTTATTATCTTTTTGTATCCAAAATTGCAGCTAGCTCAAAGTTTTAAGCTAGCTCTTGAGGAGGACTTGGTTTGGCCATTATCACAATAGCTAGGAAGGAGTAGATGCGATAGGCATCTATTAACTACAGAAGAACTCAAAATTGCTCACTGCATTTAAGTATTGAGTTAGTGTTTAAGCTTACCTTTTAAAAGTTCAACGATAATTCTTCCGCTGTCACTTAAAGGTGTACGTAGATCCTTATTTTCCGTGTAAACAATTATTTTTATTTCATGGGTGACAGAACAGAGGACAATTTATAAGATAAAATTAATATAGTTTAAAGATGGAAAATAGAAATAGTTACACATTCAACATTTGAAGAGTTAGAGAAACATAATAGCTAATTAAGCAAACTTATATTATGAAACCTATATGAATAAAGACGAAATAGGAGATCAATTCCCCCACGAATTCTGAGATTAAAAAAAACCTGCTCTACTTAATAGTAACTTACATGCTAAAATCTCAATATCTGCATTATATATTATCTACTTCTAGGCAATATCACTCTTTAGGTTTAACTTCATTACTCTTCTTTTATTCGAAGATTGTTTTGATTTTCATATCCTGTTTAGCTATATTTTCTTATATAGTGCATAAAAGTGTTTGAAATTTGCATTTTACTTGGCCTTCAACAAGTTGTCATCTATTTGGAAAATTTTCCTTAACTTTAACATGCTAATTTATGAATGACCTCTCCATTTAAAATTTGTGTTTCAAAGATTCAAGTAGTGAATGTATCTTACTTTACGAAACGATATTGAGCGGGCAAAGTCTGCGAGTTTAATAATATAACAAATTCAAAACCTATATTAAGTGATTAGTGGATTCAAGCGTTGCTTCGATCATCTGCTGACATAGTAATGACGAGTTCAATCCCTGTGCCGGCCAATGTGTAATTCGACACAATAGAAAGGGGGCGAGTAATTTTTTTTAATCATTACGCCCCGAGCAAGGCGGGAAGCCACTAGGACGCAGGGGGTTGCAGAAGATTTGGAGCGAGAGCAGATAGGAGTGATAGAAGAAAGGATGAGGAGAAGGATAGTGGATAGATCAAGGTAACTGGAGATGTCGATTGACATTACATTTGAATAGGTGGAGATTATAGCTCTCAGGGAAACAGTAATAGGGAAGGGTGTTCCACAGGCGAGAGGTGCGAGGTATGAAGCTATTGGAGTAGAAGAGACGGCTACATCTGAAAGTTTCTACAGTGAAAGGGTGAGAGCGGGATGTCAGCCTCGTAGGTCACTTGAATTCATGAAGTCTGAGAACCAGTGAAAGCAGCTCATCGGAGCAATTACCATGAAAGTATTGGTAAAAAAGACAGAGAGAGGCGACAGCGCGTCTGTGAGAGAGTGACTGTAGACGAGACGTCAGATCAGGGCCAATTAGATTACATATCCGTCTCTGGATCTTGTCAAGAACTCCGAGGTAAACAGAAGGTGCACCAGACCATATATGTCAGCAATACTCCATGCAAGGGCGAATGGTTGATTTGTATATTTGAAGTATCGATTCCGGGGAGAAAAATTTCCTGACGCGGCACAGAGAGCCAACTTAAATGATCAGTACTGGTTAAGAACTTGAGATATTCCGAGACATGAACACCAGAACGAGAAGAATCTGTCCCTTTAGCTTAGATAAATGATTCAGTTCAAAATTCCTTAAAGATCACACAGATCAAAAATTACCTGATGAAGGCCTGAGTGCACGGCGACAAAACCTTATAATAATAATAATAATAATAATAATAATAATAATGGTATGCGTCAAGGAACATGAAAGTAATAAGCGTCTTTACTCCGCAATAAAAGAAGCCAACAAATTCAAAATGGAGTTTCAAATGGGCGTAGAGATGCAACTACAGCACAATACGGCGGCTGAAACTGCAAAATACTTAAAAAAAAAGACAGCAAAGACGAATGCAACCGACCAGATACAGAAACGATGGCAAGATAAGCCGCTTCATGGCCAATACCCTGCCCGTACCAAACAAGCTGACGTAGACAAAACTCGTACCCATCAGTGGCTACGTAGTGCAGGGTTGAAAGCGGAAACTGAAGGTTTTATCCTTGCTGCACAGGACCAATGCTTGCTAACTAGGAATTATCAAGCACATATACTAAAATATTGTGTCAGCCCAAAATGCAGATTCTGTGATAAATATCCAGAAACGATTGATCCTCTTGTATCAGGTTGCACGATATTGGCACCCACTGAATATAAAACCCGACATGACAGAGTGGGCCAATATCTGCACTGGAAAATCTGCAATTTCTACGAGAAGAAAACTGAAAGAAACTGGTATGAACACCACCCAGACCCGGTTACGAAGATAGGACCTGTTACAATTCTATGGGACTACACAATACACAAACAGAGCAATCAAAGCCAACCGCCCAGATATTGTTATTAAAGACCACAAACAAAAACGGTGCCGCCTTGTTGATATGACAGTCCCTGCTGATTGCAATGTATCTTTGGAGATATTCAAAAAGCTGTCAAAATACAAGGACCGTGAAATAGAAATCTCGAAAATGTGGCACATGGGAACATCAACAATCCCTGTTCTAGTTGGAGCTCTAGGACTGGTTGGAAAAGATTGCTGTAGACTAATTGAAGGCATTCCTGGAAGTCCATGCCTCAAGGAGATACAAAAAATTGTTCTGACAAGTACAGCCCACACTTTACGAAGGACTTTATCTATGTAATTTTTTTTTTGTCAGTGGAAAGTGTCATGATGCCATTTCTAACCTTAGGTCCGTGGGCGGGACCCGGAAAGAAATGTGTAAACGCCAGAAATCAAAGAAAAAAAATTTAATAATAATGATGACAATTAGTACGCGTGTAAATAATGATAACTCTTCATTCAAGGAATTCAAACAAAAAAAAAAATGTGAGGTGATAATTATAAGATTTAATGTAACATGAAGCCGCCACCTAGTGAGGATCGAACTCTCTAGTCTAGTGCATAAGATTCCTGAGCTAGACATTGCTTTCTAGGGCTGCTGACCAATGTTTATTAAAGTATATTCAAAGAATTATTTTTCTGTCTTTTCAGCTTCAGTATTTTTTTTTTCGTTTTCTTAAAATTACTTTAAAAAAAAACACAAAAATAAAAATGAAACTGGACTTCCTATGCACTCACAATGGACATGAAAGATTAACTTTAACTAACAAGAAAGTGAAGTCGATTAAACTTGTTTAATCGTACTGTACCGAAAAGTTCTCAGACAGACCACTTTATAAAAATCTGACCAAACGACTAAACAATTTATTATGGAACAGCTTGGAGGTTGTGCCAAAAACTCTGCATGCCACTGAATTTTTTTACAATTAATCATTTTTATTGAATAATCAAAGAAGCAGTGCGTTAGAATGGCTAGCGAGCAAAGAAATTATGCAGTCTCTCCAAAATGGATGCCACAGTTTCGCGAAAACTAAATATAGTCGAAGAAAAAATAAAAGCAGCAGGATAACCGAAAAAGAAAAATGCCAACTCCTCCCACGAGCGAGAAAAGAAGAAAAATATTTCCAATAGATGAAAGTCAAAAGAAACCAATGCAATCTTAAAAAAAAATGTAAGGAAAAAACGAATACAATAATAAAGACTACTCCTTCGTAAATCAGATTTTATTTTTTGTCTTTAAACAGTCGAACGAAACAATAATAGGGAAATCAGTTATTAGCACGAAGTAGGTTCCATAAAATATCGTTGCAAATGAATTGCTGATTTGGATCAAACGTTAGGAAAGAGGGCTTTGTAATGAAAGGTTTGGATGTGTTAGTTTAACAGTATACCAACACCTTTATGAGTTATTTAATACCGAAACCTGATTCAAATGTTTATTTATAGTCATAACATATTCGTATAGCAATGTTATCGACGGATTTCGTAATTTCCTCTAACCAATTTGACTCAGAAAGATTGTGTCAACCTGTAATATGGTTTTCACGCACATCTCAGCGTTGCTTCATTTTCTATACTAAGGTATTACCAAGGTCACCATATTTTGATAAATTGACTATGGTATGATTCGATCCCCGTACCCATGATCAGAAAGCTGAAGTTGTAGCCATTCATCTCCACGCCAACTCTAATGAGAGAACATCAATGTAATTTCAAACCATATTTCCAATGAAGGAAACATATATCTAGCAGGCAATTGATAGGAGAGTGTTTTTCCGAAGTCCTCACTTGTTCTATTATAAAGAGTGTCATCCCGAAAATTAGTGTAATTTAAAATGTGAATATTTGAGTAACTACATGTTCCAGCCAAACGAAATTAAATAGGCTTCATGTTAAAAAAAGATTTCTTAATCAAAATACGAAGAATATATTCAAAGAGATGTAAATTTTATAACCGATTTCCCAATATGCTCACCACACGTGAAGTCGGTAGTTCAACTCCTGCCAAACACGCAGTAGCATGTCTTGCATAACATTCTCTAGCGCTTCTCTTTAAGGTCTTCTAGGTTTGTAGGAAGAATGGGGATATAGACCTGTCCTTTCACATAGCGTCATAGAATAAAATCACAAAATGTAAAATCAGGTGAACATAGTGGCCATTTAAGCAACACTTGTCATTAGCACTGGCACGATCGATCTATTTCCTGATAGATTCTCATTGAGATAAGTCCGCACAGTGAATTTACATATTTTGTTAAGATCTGACATTATTTGAATAAGAATTGGCGATTTTATTAGACTATAAACTGAAGTCAATGTATTGCGTTCACCCTGTATATTAACTAGCGTAACATAAACGTGACAAGGCCTTTTGTGTAAATTTTGTTACTGAGATATAGCGTAAGGAGATCTGCACTCGAACTTTTTTCAAAGTCATTACCCCAAAACGAATATAAGCGGCTAACCAAAAATTAACCTTGATTTGTTGATTTAATTTTTCGAGTAACCACCGAATTACATTTCTGCGTCCGCCATTTAACATATCAAGAATCGATCGGTTCGGTTGTGGTAGAAGAAGTAAAATACATCTTTTTTGCAATAATTTCACCCGAAGCAAGGTCAAAATACAACTAAGACACAAAAGGTCTGAAAGAGAATGAGAAGATTTTAGTGAGGAGAAAAGAAAAGTTTCAACAAAACAGAAGATGGCGATAATGCCACTAAGACGCAAGGGGGTTACTGGAAGTGGAAGAGAATGAGAAGATTTTATTGAGAAGAAAGGACAATAAAAGTACAGGTTTCAGGAAGACAGAAGATGGCGATAATGCCACTAAGACGCAAGGGGTTACTGGGAGTGAAAGAAAATGAGAAGATTTTAGTGAGGAGAAAGGACAATAAAAGAACAGGCTTCAGGAAGACAGAAGATGGCGATAGTGCCACTAAGACGCAAGGCGGTTACTGAAAGTGAAAGAGGATGAGAAGACCTTAATGAGAAGAAAGGACAATAAAAGAACAGGATTCAGGAAGACAGAAGATGGCGATAATGCCACTAAGACGCAAGGGGTTACTGAGGGTGAAAGAGAATGAGAAGACTTTAGTGGCGAAAAAGGACAATAAATGGACAGGTTTCAGGAAGACTGAAGATGGCGATAATGCCACTAATACACAAGGGGGTTACTGGGAGTGAAAGAGAATGAGAAGACTTTAGTGAGGAGAAAGGACACTAAAAGAACAGGATTCAGGTCATAAGAAGCGGACTGACGTTTCTGTGTTCAAATTGTTTTTATTTCCATCGCACTAAAATTAAATATTAGAGAAAACTGAGTTCCCCTTATTTTCCCTTGCATTGGATGGCAACAAGTCATCCATTTGTTAAAGGATATCTGATTTAGAAACCATTTTGAAGTACCCTGGTAACGGTCAGGTTATTTTGTCTTGATGTATCCACTGCAGCTACAGCATCGGTACTACGAATAGGTTGCAGGATTAGTGTTCCTGGTCCTGTGCCAAGTGAACTGAGTACATTCGCTAAAACAAGAGAGGGCAGCCGAAACGAAATCAGAGATTCAGTCGTAACTATAAAACTGCGTGGATATTAGCCACTTTCGATCCATGAGAAACAGAGTAGTCTTAGAGTGGGGGGGGTCAATTTTAGGTTGAAACTGCAATGCATACCTCGGCACCTGCGCTGTTGCAATAAATAAATTAGCTAATCACTGGGGTGCTTCGGCGTGGTGTAATGTCTAGCAAGCTTGTCCGGTTAGTACAATTACGACTAAATACTAATTTCGATTCCTCCTCAGTGCTGCATGATTTCGGCATGATTAAACTACGCTTATTAAACCGCTATATATGTACCCATATCGTTATTCATTTGCTTGAACTATGTGAGGTAAATGAGCATTTAGTCCCTGAATGAAATGGAATCTCTTTTCTTCATCCACTCTCGTATGCTACCGCAGCTGTGAAAAAAAAAGAAAACTTAGGCAAATTATTATCTTCCAAATTTATTTTTAACTGTCACGTATGATTAGTTAGTAGTTGGTTTGTTGGATGATTTTGTTTAGCGGTATATCAACAGTTCTATGGATTATTTAAAGCCGAAATCTAAATATTTTGAATACAATGTTATGGCTTCAACTAAATATATGTTGAACGTAATCGTATGCCGTCACCTCCAGAGAAAATGTATTAATGTCATTTTACTATAGATATGTATTGTTGGTAATTTTTTTTATATAAAAATATATTGCTAGTATTTTTATATATATTTGTATTTATAATTTCAGTGTTTTATTTTAATTTGGTGGTTCACTATTTGCCCATAGCCAGGACCCTATCAAGTGCTACAACCCATTTTCCAGGGTGGATCTGGGAACAATGCCATTTAAGAGGGGATATCATTCTCCCCAAACCTTCAATCACCCGATAAGAAGCCTTTTTGCTGGATGTAGTTTGTCGTCATACTCTGGACTAGTTTAGTAGTTAGGATCATACGTTTGTCATTAGTATTGTTTCCTCAAATCGAAATTACTCATTATTCTAAACTTTTTAACAAAAAAAAAAAAAAAAATACATTCCGAGTTGGGGCACGTTTATTTCTTACGTATTTCGCCGTCTCTACATAATCAAAACCTAAGAACAAAGTAGTTAAATAAAGTATTTAAGTTCTTGTTTTATTTACCGTGTCATTTTATGACATGGCCGATCATGTTTCTCAACAACTTTGTATTCTTGGTAACACTAAATGTTTTTATTATCCTTCCCTTTTCTTTTGTACCATCCAATACACAGGCTATTCACAGTTTTCAGCTTACTCTGGTTTCCATCTTATTCTCAGTTTGACTTGTGAGTGACAAATTCCATAAGCCTTCTTTCCTCATTCTGTGTGCCAGAAATTGCAACCGTCTTTTTCTGATTCTAATGTCTCTTTTTTTGTTTCTATTTTCCTTAAAACTCACATGCTCAGACCATGACATGAGAAGGATCCTAATGTAAAACCACACCATTTTTACGCTATTTACATTATTCGGACTATTGTTCTCATCTTTGTTGCCATATTTATTACAACGTTTCGGCCGTTGTACGCTCCGGCCTTCTTCAGGTGGTTAGAATGTCGAACTGAACCCTTTATTTCGCTCACTTGAGTAGACTGTTCTACTTCCACGTGCCATGTCTAATGGATGTCAGATATCAGTTATCTCCTGTTAATTCCCCTCTCAAAGTTCTCCACCGCCTTAACCGGGTATTGAACTCACACTCTTTGGGTCCTGTCACTGGATCTAACAAACTTCTTTATCCGCTGTGCCATGAGGACACATGGCACAGTGGATAAAGGACGTTAACTTTGCAAATATCTTTATGACAAATTTTGAAGAAAAATTGCTTAAAGCTTTCAAATCTCAGTACGGCCATAAAACAGAATTTTGACTGCCATTTATTGATGATATCTTCTTCATTTTGGAAGGTACGCAGGAAATTTTGTTAAACTTTCTGCAATTTTTTGATATTTTTGCAGCTTTAAGGAATCATCTGATTACCAAATTATTTTACACACCTACGTCATCATACATTTACCTACACCGCAATGCTGATCATCTTTATCACACGTTAAAATCAAACCCGAAGTGACGATTTTTATGCATAAGATGAATTTCCACAGTGATAAAGATTATTGGAAACATGCTAATAATTTAATTTGGCATTATGTTAAGCGCAGCTATCAAGAATCAAGACTGAAACAAATTACCAATTAAATCGCTAAAAATAGAGATTACCATAGTTTTATACTAAGACAAAATTCAGAAAAACACAATAAAAAATCTGACAAAATCCCATTAGTCATCACTTGGCACCGAAATTTTGCTGGAATTTCGAAAATTCTACATGACAGTTATGAGTACAAAATATCCGCGTTTTAAAGAAATCCAACCCGCTTGTAGTTTCTTTCAAAAGAAATAAAAACACCAGACAAATTTTAAGAAATGTAAGTGTCCACACCCAAAACAACATTGGTGTTTCGGAAGGTTGTGCTCCCGAAAATATTCATAGAAAGGGAAAAATGTGCGTTAATTTTGTCACAAATTCTAAGAGAAACATTACGATTTTTTCAGAGGGTCGTAATTGTACTGATTCCTATTTAATATACGCCGCCCAACGACCTTGTTATGTGAATTGCACAGCGGAAAAATTAAATAAAAGATTCAATGGTCACAGGTATGATGTCAGATAAAACAATGTGACATCAACGGAGCTTGCAGAACATTTTATTACGAACGACTGTAATTTCGACAAACAATTTAAGGTGAATATTCTGAAAAAAAACATATTCAGAATCTAACGACTTCTCAACCATTAAAACGCATGAGGATGGTTACGTAAGCAAATTATTAACTTCCCGGTCCGGGCAAATGAACAAAATGGCAGGAAACCTCCTTAAGATTTATACTAATTCCTCTTAGTAACTAATCAACTAACGGAAAATTTCAAGATGAACAAGATCACCATTATATTAAGCACGTTTCAGATACATGCCTTCACGTAGGCAGAGTTTCATTCATTTTGACGCGTTCATTACCAGAACAGCTATTATTATAATCTTTATTTTATTTCCTTTGATTTTTGATGTGTACTCATTACTTTCCGGCTCCCGCCCAGGGACCTAAGGTTAGAAATGGCATCATGACATTTTCTGCTGTAAAAAAAAATATACCTAGACAAAGCCCTTTATAAGGTGTGGCCTGTAATCGTGAGAACACATTTTTGTATTTCTTTAATGCATGAGCTTCCAGGAATCCCTTCAATTAGTCTACTGGAATCTTTTCCAACAAATCCGAGTGCTCCAACTACAACAGGGATTATTGATGTTCACATGTGCCACATTTTTGAGAGTTCGATTTCAGTGTCCTTGTATTTTGACAGCTTTTTGAATATCTTCAAAGATACATTGCAGTCAGCAGGGACTGCCATATCAATAAGGAGGCACTTTTTGTGTGCGATGTTTAATAACAATATCTGGGCGGTTGGTTTGATTGTTCTGTCAGCGTGTATTGTTTAGTCCCATAGAATTGTAACAAGTCCTATCTCCGTAACCGGATCTGGGAGGTCTTCATACCACTTTCAGTTTCCTTCCCGTAGAAGTTACAGATTTTCCAGTGTAGATATTGGCCCACTCGGGTTTTATATTCAGTGGGTGGCAATACCGTGCAACCTGATACAAGATGATAGATTGTTTCTGGGTAATTATCACAGAACCTGCATTTTGGGTTAACAGTATATTTTAGTATATGTGCTTGATAATTCCTAGTTAACAAGCACTGATCCTGTGCAGCAAGGATAAAACCTTCAGTTTCAGCTTTTAACCCTGCACTACGTAGCCACTGATGGGTACGGGTTTTGTCTACGTCAGCTAGTTTTGTACGGGCAGAGTATTGGCCATGAAGCGGTTTATCTTGCCATTGTTTCTGTATCTGGTCGGTTGCATTTGTTTTTGCTTTCTTTTTTTAAAAGTATTTTGCAGCTTCAATCGGTGTATTGTACTTTACTTGTATTTCTGCATCCATTTGAAACTCCATTTTGAAAGTGTTAACTTCTTTTATTGCGGAATAAAGGCTATTATTACTTTCATGTTCTTTGACACATATTATCATCCAGCGCGGTATACGGATGTCTTGAACTGATGTTCTGTTCGAGATATTAGAACATCCAGGAATGCGAGTGTAATGTTATTCGCTTTCTCCATCGTGAACAGTATTATTATTAGTATTATTATTATTATTATTATTAAATTGAAAAGTATAAGGCTGGCGCCTTGTTTAACGCGATTGTCTCGGAAATTTAAATGTGTCAATGCTGACTACCATAATCTTGTGGTAAAGTAAAGTAAATATTACGAAGTAATTTTATACATTAGTTAAGCATCTATCATTTGCCAAACTTCTCTCTACTTCCGCCGAATGACTATCAGCGCATTTTAAATATTATTAATAATTCACTCTTATGTCAGTCATAAATTGAAGAAATCGTCTCACTTCCGAAATCGCAAAAGCAGATGTTTGTCATATACACAAGATGACTTGAGGCCCTTCGTATAATTAGATATATGCAAAAGTCCCCAGTATCCTCTTTTAGAAAATTAGACACAAAAATGCAACGTAAAAGAAATGCTTTAGTTAATAAAAACAAAAATATTTACAATATTTATATTGTTAGGACTTTTGTCTTCATGTTTATTGCCATATTCACGACGTTTCAGCCGTTGTACGCTCCGGCCTTCTTCGGGTGATATACACACGGCCTTGTAGATGAAAGCGTTTGTTGAAGTAATACAAAATTGACTTGACCCAAAGAGTTGTGAGTTCAATATCTGGCCACAGCAGCGGCGAACAAAATCTTGGAGAGGTGAATCACTTAATGGAATTAACTGGAAACTGAGATATCTAGAAAAAGCATGTCCCATCCAATTAGAACTATCAACCACCGTGGACTAAAAATGATCCCCGTTCAACGTACATCACCTGAAGAAAGCCGGAGCGTACAATTTTCGAAACTTCGCAAATATGACAATAAAGATGAGCACTACATTCCGAACAATGTAAATACTTACAACACCTTATCTCAGAGATATAGACAGATCCTGAAGAAGGCCGGACGCAGCGCACAACAGCCGAAAGGTCAGCAATAAAGATGAGAACATTCTGAACAATATATATTGATTTTCTAAGCGTAGGCTGAAAGTTAGGGACACCCAGTTAAGATCGAACTCACTATGCAATCGTAATTGTTTTGGTGAGACAAGCTTGCTCGCCGTTACACTACGCCGAGGTACCCAGGCCGAACAACATAATAGTTCATTTCAGATCTCTTCTGAACACATTGAATAAATAAATGCCTGTACTCGTTAGATGAAATGGTTCTGTATTGCTCACGAGTGTAAAGTGTTCAAGTCCTGCTTGAAATCCAAGTTTAAAAGTTTAGAAGCAGGTTGGCCCGCCTCCTTAAAAAAATGGAAAAATCTGATAAGTCAACCGCCATTTCACACTGAAAGAACAAGTACTCTACATCTGCATTATAATGTCGTTATTCTCTTCATTAATTGTGTCTCGGTACAATATACCGGCCAAGTTTCCTTATTTTCAACAAAACTATTTATTTCCACTAGACGAAACGTCACATGCCTACTGCTACTCTGTTGCTATTTCTATAACAAATGTTTAAATGAGCAACATTCCTTAGATCCACCAGTTCAGACCTTTCCAGATAAGTGTCCCAACAATCCATGTATATCAAGCTCTTATGATATCTATTCACTTCATATTCCATTGATAAGAAGAAAGTTCAATTTAATCAATTTCTTTCCACGTGCCGCTATTTTGCTATGCTTCCCTGATCACTAAAACCTTAACCTGATTGGTTTGGTTTCGTTTCATTTACGGCATGAGTTATTTAATGCCGACAAGATTTTTATTACTGGTAATAACTTTTTCCTTCAAAAATGTATAGTTTGGTTTGGTTTCGTTTGTTTTACGGCATTTCGATCTGAAATGGGTTATTTAATGCCGACAAGATTTTTATTGCTGGTAATATTTTTTCATTCAAAAATGTATTGCTTGTAATATTTCTTCTTCAAAAAATGAATTGCTGGTAATAATTTTTCCTCAAAAAATTATCGATTGTATTAAAACCTATTTTTACACTTTAATTGTGCTTGACACCATTTTTGGGCGTTAACCATTTACCATAATTGGGACCCTAACAGGTGCTACCACCCCAGGCCAGGGTGAACCTGGGAAGACCAACAATTAAGAGGTGGTTCCACTCTCCTCAAAAGATCCTGCTCAGAGGCCTTGCTGTTGGACGTAGTTTATGAGATTGTGTCCTGGGTAACCAGGACACAATCTCAACCTGTTTATGTCTTGTGTCAACCGTCATCCTATAGTACATATATTTCCTTAACTTACTATTCTACGTCTATGGGAATATTAGTAATGATGACATAAACTTTTTTCTTTATTAGGAAACAGTAGGCATTCATTGATCGAGCAGTCAGAGTAATTGTCGATTGAATTTTATAAAATATTTTTCTTAAAACTATTTTCATGAGAAATAGTTTCTCATGTCTATTAACTGCTATTGCTCCTATCGCTATTGATGTCGGTTTTTTTCCATAACTTTTTTTTTTTTTTAACTAGCGTGTAATGTCAAACAATAACCTTCAGTATCTCTTTACATTTTGTAGATCTTGTGTCTTGTTTTTTAACTGATTCACCCCAAGTAAGGCGATTATGTAACTAAGACGCCAGTGGGTTATGGCAGTGAAAGAGAATGAGAAGACTTTAGAAGGAACTGGAGACCCAATCCTAAACAGGAAACTAGGGATAAATCTCTACTTCTGTTCAGAAGACAGGAAAGGAATTAAATATTGTGTATTGGGTGACTAATAAAAAAAAAAAATGAACGACGCTACAAACTCATTTAACTCTGCCTCTTCTGGCGGCAATATCCGTTGTGTAATTCAATATTGCTACACTTATATATACTATCCGATTTTATCATCCTAAAATCAATATGGCCGCAAAGTAATAGTTTATCTTAAAAAATTAGAGTTCTAATCGTCTGCAAGACAAAGGAGATGTTTATTAATCTACCACAAGGTGTAAGTATTTACTAACCTTAGATAAGTCTGGTATAAGTCTATGGTGGTTATGACAAGGGGACTAAAGAAATTGTAATATAAAATCTGAAGGTGCAAGAAAATATCTGCTCTTAGACTTTTCGGCTTATGACAGGCCCCATTGTACGAGTGCTAATGATGCTTTGTAACCCAGTGTTTCTCTCCCCTTTTAAGCAACGGTCCACCTAGGAGCAAATGTAAATATCAAGGCACATTTAGAAAAAATTTTAAATGTTATGAAATAAAACCATAAATTAAAAAAATACACACACTAAATATGAACTTACTTTATTTCGATGTTCTATTCAACTATTTATGTCTGGTGTTTTCCCGCAATTTCTTCAATTTTTCGTCGAATGTACGATAAGCAGACCCTCATTTCTTCTTCAGTTCGTTAAAGTCTTTCTCGCTTCTTATTTTTGATGTTATTTAACTTTAAGAAGCCTAGTTCTCAAAAATAAGAAGTAGAAAATTCCAATTAAACTGATAAAGCGTTTTTTTTACCTAATGTAGGCTATTCCTTTTGCATTGAAATGTAAAATGTATCAATGGCTATAGTCGAAAGTTTTATTTTTAGCCATCGATCGCTAGAAATGGTGGCCAATTCTATTTCTTCGCATTAATGAAGTTCAATATTAGAAGAAATATTTATGAATTTATTTGAAAAAAAGTTTAATACTTATTTATTCAAATATTAACGCTGTATTAGTACTACTTCCACACACACACACACACACACACACATATATATATATATATATATATATATATATATATATATAAGTGAACATAGATGTCAACACTTAGAGGCGACAGGCTGTTTCATGCTAGACGTAAACGTCAGGCCTGACGATTGCATCTAGCATGAAACAGCCGGTCGCCTCTAAGTTTTGACTTCTATGTTCATTTTTATACCTATATTTACATACGCTTTATCTATGATATTCAGCAATTTATCCCATAAATATAGCACACCTTAAAACTATATTTCTTCTTATATATATATATATATATATATATATATATATATATATATATATATATATATGTATGTATGTCGTGACAATATTTCGAGGCACATTTTTAAGAGGATCGTGCAACAGCACACTAGTCTGCTGTAGCACGGCGGATGCAAATAATTCATGTAACCCATTACGACCGACTGTATCTCCAACTGAACTTACGTTGTAAATACCCCACACAAACTACACATTTGACGAGGAATTATATTTAGGATACAACATAATGGTGCATGCACCAATTTTTCAAAACAAAAATAGAATCTACATTCTGCCATTAAAAAAAAAAAAGAAATCCTGCGCGGGTTTTATTTCCTTTCACTGTTTTGAATTTGAAATCACGTCTTTCCGATAATGGAAGCTGTAGTATTATTTGTTGTTGTTATTGTTTCAGCTAATGTATTGAAAATGAGAGAGGTTGACAGCTGGCTTTTAGGCCATTCTGTTTATTCATCACATCTGCACTAAGTAAGCGAAGTCTTCCGCTTCTCGATCTCAAATGCTTTGTTCGAGAAACAAGATTAAAACGCCTTCATATTTATTGGCATTGGCATATCTGCTCACCATTTAATTTAGCCTGAATTCTATTTATAAAAGGCTCCTCTAGAAGAATATGAATGAATCGATGGTGGAATGCTGGTGTACTAATCGGACAGCCGTGTCGAACTGTTGTTCAATAGTGTTCTTCAGAGTTTTATTCTGACTTGTATATTTTAGAACAGTAACTGCAGTTGCATTCAGGAGACATAAGCAAGTTATTGTTGCCCACTGAGTTTACCACTACACCTTGTTTGTTTTTTTATCTATTTGTTCTCTAATAAACTAAATATTTCTAGTAGTAAAGGGAAAATGTTGACGATAAAAAATCAAATTATTTGAATTTCAATCCAAAAATTGTTTTAGTCTGATTTGTCACAACTGAAAAACAAATTTCAATATAGATTATATATACTTTTTTGAAATTCGATAGCCACTTTTTTGTTACACTCGGTATAGTAATTTTATAAGCCATAGTTAGATGCGGCACAAGGCCGTAAGTATGGAGCACCCAGTGAGGATCGAACTCACTGCAAGCTTTCTAACCATTACACCACGTCGAGGTGCCCTTGTTAACACTGTATATAGTATATATTAAAAAAGGTGTTGTAACTGGTAAACAATTATTGCAAGTATTATTGACAAATTTTGACAATTTAGTGGACAGCAAGATTTTAATGATGGCACCCATCTTCTCTCTCAAGTCACATATGATATGAATTATTGCATTATATCAGTAGAATTGAAGGATACTCGTTGCGAACTGTTTGTGGAAGAAACATATCAGAGAAAGAAAAAGAGTCAAGATCACTGGATATAGGGACTTAGATTAATCTTATGCAGTTTGTTCAGATAGGTTAGAATCAGTGACTTAAACATGGCCACACCACGCAAGTGTTGCTGCTTTTCTTAACAGACAGGTCTAGTTCTCACCAAATCAGTTTTTTTTAATAATTTTAAGTTACCCCTCTAATAGTGAGCACAGTCTGTCCTGTTATTTAACCATATGGAGGGAATGAAATCATAAGATTTCCAATATGTATGGGAGAAAATGAATGCAACCTAGGCTAAAATTTGATGTCAATCATCCCATTCCATTTTATACATCACACATATTTAGTCTTGAGAAATCGGTTTTCATGTAATTCTTACACGTTTCCATTTACATAACATTTTTGGTTCAGTTCCTTTTCTTTTCTTTACTATTTACGTTGTTCGAACTATTGTCCTCATATTCATTGCCATATTCCCGACGTTTCTGTCTTTGTATGCTCCGGTCTTCTTCGGGTGATATTTGGAATTTCAAACCGAACCCTTTATTTAGTCTACAGAAGTAGGCACATGTCACAATGGATAAAAAAGTCGATTAATTGAATTAAAAACTGATTAAACCCCAAAAGTTGTGAGTTCATTCCCTGTTGACAGCAGAAAGAACAGCAACTGTGAGAGTTGAATCATCAAAGTAAAATTAACTAAAATTGAAAGGCAAATGAAATTAGGACAATCTACCCCCGTGGACGAAATAAATGGTTCGATTAAAAATTCCAAAAAATCACGTGAAGAGGTTGGAGCGTACAACGGTCGAAACGTCGTGAATATGGCAATAAAGATGAGGGCAACGGTCCGAACATTAGTGTAAATTCTGATTTAACTTCCGATGAAAGAAACACGCGGTATATGATAAAATATGACAATACGAAAGTTATTGCAAATATTTCTTAATTAAAACTTTATAAACTAGAATTCAAATACTATATTTATCATATAAATACATTATTGTGCAAATTAATTGAAACAACCGCACTTGTTTCCTTTCTTTCACCATAAGATCAGTTTTAGACCCACTGGAGTGACAGGGTGTAATCGATTTCTATTTTTTTTTCTCAGATTAGGTCATTTGCAGTGGTGTGCAGAAATATGAATCTATTTTCGGGGTGTATGATGAAATTTGTTTGGCTTTGAAAAATATCGCGTCATCCGTGATTGCATTAGATTTTCCTCACAGCCAGACACTATTGTCTCGACTGTCGATTAGTTGTCCCACGAACATTGTCTGCGATGGACGTTACTGCAAGAGGGCATACGAAAATTGTATCGCAGTACGAGCACACTGGCAAGCCTTAGCAGTGAGCAAATCAAAGTATTATAGACTGGCCCGGAATCTCTCCTGATTTAAATACAGTCGAGAATCTGTTTTTAATCTGCAAGGAACGACTTCGTGGAATGGACATACAAAGTACTAATATGTTCACTGGATCATGTTTCATTGGAAAAATACAAAAATCGTCAATACTAACGGAATTATTCGTTTTCTTTCAATTGATTTGCACAACGGTGTATATTTTAAATGTGTATTAAATAAACTATTTGGTTTGGTTTGTGGTGTTTTACGGCATATCAATCTCATTGGGTTATTTAATG